>CATIWQ010152006.1:0-17283 GCA_949673415.1 Euphorbia schlechtendalii
CATGTAATTTTTGAATTCTGAAACTGGTCATGAGAAAAATAAAAATACAATCTTGTTTCATTGACGATGAAAGTGATAAACTTCACAATTGAATACACAAAACAATAAAAGATAATAATATTACAAGGAACATTAAAAAAAACTGGGCATTGGGAGACTAGAGAGTAGCAAAATGAAATGCAGCAGCTAAAACAAAAAGAAGACGGGAAGCATGTAAAAGAGAATGTGGAGAGATCCAAAATTAGGAGCAGCAGAAGAAATGGAAGCGGCTGTTTTTCGGGCAGAACCACTGAAAACACGAGTGCTGGAGAGGCCGCCTCTTGCAGCTGATCTAACCCCTGTAGAAGCTATGGATGCCATTATCAACCCAACAACTGCTACCCAAAACACAACCTTCACAATCATACCCTTGTTCATCTTCTTCTTATTATGTAAACTTTACAGAAGACAAGACCCCTAAATTTAGAGTGTTTTTTTTCCTATGTTATGTTATTAGTTTGTAAGATGAAGAAATTTATATAGACTAGAAAGAAGTGGGAAACTCGGAAAAGGAAATTGAATGGCAAGTTGATCATACGTGTAAGGGTTTGTACCAAGAAACAGAGATTGATTGGTCAGAGTTTAATAAATTATATTTCATTAAAATCTAGTTGTTGGTTGTTGAAGGTGTCCATTATCAATTATTGTTTTTTTGGGATTTTATGTACTTACAGTAAAAGGATAAAATATTTATAACACATACCATGTGCCAATTTTTTGAAGCCCACAATTTAAAATTTTCTTTTTGTTAATACGTCATCAACAATCTCTATTTATTTTACATTATCTTCAACAGTATGCCTTAGTTTTGCATCTTCCTTCACCTCCTCTCCACCGTCTCCTCTCCATCGTTGCCACGTTTCGACTACGCTTCAAATTGCATCGTCGTGTCGCCGCTGCTCCTCTTGCCATCACGTTGCTCCTCTATTCGTAGCGCTGCTTCTTGCCGTGGCGCCACATCTCCTCTTGCCATTGCGCCACATCTCATCTTGATGTTGTTCCACTACTCCTCTTATTGCCATGATGCTGCTTCTGAAATCATCGGGCCACTGCTTTAATTGCCGTATTTCTCTAGTTTGCTCACTTTCTGTACCGTCAAATTGCTGCTCTCTGTGCCTTGATGATACACCTCTTTCAGCCATCACTTGCTTTATTTAAGTTTTTTGTAATTGCTAGAGTATTGTCATTCTCAAATTTGTTTGATTTCCTAATATTATAGAGGTCTCTTGCTTCATAACTTGTGTTGATTATTATCTGATTTTTCTATTGGTAAATAGCTAGATTATCAATTCCTGGTTTTTAACCTAAATGATGTTCAATTGGTTACAGTAAAACAATAAATAAATATGAAGTTCAGTTTCTTGTTAGTTGATCAATTTGCTTAGTCTTCTCACATAAACTTTGTTGTTGTCACTAGAAATAACATCATAGTTGTGCTTGTGGATAAATGGTGTTGCATTAACTTGTTGAGAAATTATGTGTATTATCAGTGCTTGGTGACTGTTATGTTATTCTTACCTTAGCCATCCCTCCCCCTTTATTTTGCTTGTCTTGTTTATACCATGGTAGTTGTGTACTATACTTGTTTTGATTTGTTTGGATCCATTCAGTCGACCATTTTTTGTAGTCTAAGTCTTTGAGACTTTAATTGATAATATAAGTATGATAATTACTAATTATTGAACAGAGGACAATTATGAATGTTGTAGCTACTTTACTTAAATCTGATGGTTTAGGAACAAATCAGTATCCGATCATTTAGTTACTCATCTGCTTGGATTGATTGGAATTGAAACACTAATTAGCTTTTTTGAATTTTTTTGAAGTGGATTGAGTGTTTCACTGTGATTTCTAATTGAGATTTTTGTTACATTTCTTTTGGCTTATGGTCCACTTATTTTTTGTTTTGTGATCAGCCACCCTACTCAATTGATAGAAATCAATGCCAATTCTCCCCAAGATGTTGAGCCAAAAAGTTCACAGACTTTGAGTAGTACTTGAAGGACAATAAGAAAAACATTTGCTGAAGCGGGAAAAGATGAAATGAAACATGTGTTATCTTACGAGGAATTCAAGATATTGTAACTTTATGTGATTTTTAATTAGCTTTATACTAGGTTTAATAGTTTTTATACCAGGTATAACATCTTTTATACTAGGTATAACATCTATTAGAGTAGCTTTTGGTTGTTTATGATAGCAAGTTGATTGATTAAAAAACAACAAATGTAAGATGTATCTGAAATAAATGATATGTTACCATTGAAGCCAATCTTATAAAGTTTCAAAGTGATATAAATTTGTTATAGTATAACATTTATTATAAGTGGTATAATAGTCAATATAATGGCATAATAACTCTTTTACCATGTATAAGACATTCATAATATGATTTTTAGTGTATAATTGAGTATTGTTTTCAAATATAAGAATGTAATAGCTCATATACCAGGTATAAAAACTCATATACCAGGTATGACAATCATTATACCTAGTATTAGGACCCTATACTATTCAAATGCAAAATCTGAAACTTGATCTTAATACTTTCTTTATCTCCAATTATGTGAATATTTTTGTGTATTACTCATTACACAAGTTATAATTGTCATTATACCTGGTACAATGATCACTATACCTGGTATAATGGTCATTATACCTGGTATAATGGTCATTATACCTGGTTTAATGAAATGATGTGAAATTGGATTCGAATGGAAGTCGGAAAAATAAAAATAACAAAATTATCAACAATCATACTTGTTTTTGTATAATTTGTTATGCCAAGTATAATGAGATGATCCTAAACTGAATTCAAAAGGAAGGCAAGAAAGACAAAAACAATCAAAATAAACAACAATCACCATACTTAAAACATTGATGATAGAAGACAAACATTAAAAGAAATTTCTAATTACTTTCACTAAAAAAATCTATTAGCTTTCATTTTCAAGTGATAGTTCTTGTCCACTACTCTCTTGTAAATGGTAGTATGTTTTTCATCCAATAGCTCAAGCTGCAAAAAGAAATACATCAAATATTTAATTAGATAATGAAATGAGAATTAAAAGAATGGGACTTTGGCTAGTTAATGCCACAACAATTACCTTGCCTTCACTAATTTTTCCAGCTACTGCGTACACTTCATTTTCCTCCAATTATGCATCATCAACTCTAGTATCTTGATTGGTGACATTTAGAATAATTGTGTTCCCATCATTAACTAGTGACTAAGAACAACATAAACAATTTTACAGTCATAACTGAAAGCAACCTTTTGGATTGTGTTTAAAACACAATATTTTGATATGGAACAAAAAAAATAAAAGAAACAAACTCAATGAAATCGGGAAAATTTTGTTCAACTATAACTATAAGAACATGATCATATAGAAACAAAACAGAATTCGATTTGTAAAATCATATATGAAAATGCTAATTCACAATAGAAAATCACAGAACACAACCTAAATCACATGAACAAACTCAATCGTGATATGTAAAAACGAACAAACTGAATAGTGATCCAGAGAAAGATGAAGAGAAGATCAAACAAATCATTTTCTTAACAGATCTAAACAAACCGGAATAAATCAAAGGAGTAAAGCAAATAAAAACAAATGGAATTAACTGAAAATGAAATTAACAGATCTAAACAAGTCAGAATAAATCGAAGGAGAAAGAAAATCAGAACAAATCAAAAACTGAAATCAACAAATCAACAAACCATTACTCAGTTTTAAAACCATAAGAAGAAAAAAGATGAAAAGAACTTAGGGAGTAAGCAAAAAATAAAAGAAATAAAAAACACATAAGGGAAGAAGAAGAGCTCGATAGAAAGAAAGAGATGGAAAGATGGTAATAGGGAGAGAGAGGTGAAAAACAAAAAGAGGTAAAAGCAAAAACATAAATTTAAAAAAGGAAGGGAAACAAAAATAGTACCTCATTGTACTAAAAGAAAAAATATTTTACTCAAAGAGGGATTCACTTGTATTTTCCTTGTTTTTTTCCTACCCAATTGGTCCAACTCTTTTTATTCTTTAAAATTATATATATATATTTTTTTAAGAATTAGCAACATTTTAATTTTTGTATTTAAATGAACGTGATCTTAGAATATGTGTTTGATACGCTTTTCCATCAAACTCTCCTAAGTAAATTTCAAAAACATGTTTCATGATTTGGTTTTGTAAAAGGATTTTTGTAAAATTTTTTTTACAAAAGGTGTTCGTGATTTTAAAAATTAGTAAAATGGGGAATTTTAATTTTTAATCAAGTCGTAAAGGGAGATTTTCTTTTCATTTTGAACTGACATTTTGCAACTTAATTAATAAAATATAATATACCTTAATAATAAATTTTAGAATATTTTGAATAACACAAATATTTTTTTAATTGTAAATGTAGGATAATTTTTTAAAAATCATAATAAAATGAAATTTTTTTGGAAACTATTCAAAAATTTTAATGTATAATTCTTAAATAATTTGACTAAATTATAGAATGTTGAATTAATTGAAATATCTCGTGTAACACTATTATTTTTAATCAGAAAATATTTTATCCACTTTTTACTAAATTTTGAAATTGTAAACATCCTTATGAAAATAAAAATTCTACAAGCACTTTTTTGTAAAACTGCCAAACCGAGACTAGGAATTTTTTTTAAAAGTTTACCCTAATTTACATGCACATTGAAACTTATCAACCGAGTCCTGACCATATCCTCCCATTCTACATTTCTACTTCATATTTATAATTCTACCAGCTGATATTTTACAACATTATATTTTGCTCCTCTGAATACACAGCAATAGACTATAATTATGTTTATTACCAGAAAATGAATTTTGACCTTTTATCATCCAACAAATCTCATGTTTCTACTTTTTTTCTATTCCATTCCCATAAAATAGCTGAAAGACATATCAAAATACACTAACAATATTCTGTTGGCTTGCTGAATTTCACTTTAGTAAACAGAATAAAAACATGTACAACTCCACTTCCAGAAAACATAAACACACAAAGTAAGCCTCCTTTGTTGCATATCAGAAACACTCATTTCATGTCTGAATTTCACTGCAAAAGAGGACAACCATCAGCCTGAATTCCAGGGGCGGTAGGGCAAGAAGCAAGGGGGCAATGATCGTCCAACTCCAAACCCCACCATTCCGGCCCGTTTACGTTCTCATACTGCAACGCAAAATAGCAAAGTATTGCCATAAACGCAACTCCCGCATCCAACCCCGCTGACAGTATATAATTATGCCTCACCCACCATTTCCTGTATCTCTTATACACCACGAAGTTGAAGAACAGCGCCACCGCAAACCAACTCATGTAGTTCACTGCCCTGCCAGGTGGCATTGCCCCCGTCCCGCTTAGTATCACGGGAATGTTGATGAGTCGAATCCAATTCTTTTCCGGGTATATACAGGAGAAGATCCACACTACGAATGGTGCTAGGAATCCAAACAGGAAGAAGTAATTCATCTTGGAATATAAACCAAGACTACCGAACATTCTTAACGGTCCAACTACCCCCCATATTACAGACGCGTTGTAGAAAACTCGGTCTCCTGGACATGTCCAGGGGCTTCCGTGTGGCAGGTTTTTTCGGTCGCAAATGTGTTCTACTGAGTGCAGTAGCCACCATGCTGTTCCGAAGTAGGTTGTCGACGCAACTACAGTGCCTACTAACTGTTACATTTTTGAACAAGCAGATAAAATTCATTACTAATTCTCGATTTATTGGCTAAATTTATATCTATTACAAGTTCGTTTTGTAGACAGTATGGCTTGATGCATCAATCACCCCTCGAACTTGTCCAAAAATAATTCAGTTGCCACCCCGAACTTTCAAAGGTTCCAGACACCCCCTGAACTTACAAAAAATGTACTAGTTTTCCCCCTCAATGCCACGTGTCAGCTTCTAACTGAAGAGAGAAATCAGAAAAATGACATTTGAACACGTGGCATCGAGGGAGAGGGGAGGGGGGAGGGTGCATTTTTTACAAGTTCAGGAGGTATTTGGCACATTTGAAAGTTCAGGGTGACGAGTGAGTGTTTTGGACAAGTTGTAGATGCGTTAGGCCTAAACAAATCGAATACTGACCTGAACGACGAACATGGACTGGGGTGGAATTTTCATGTAATGGCCTAATTTGAAGTCGGAAAGGAACATAATAGCTTGTGACATGCTAATGTAACCATAGGTTTTGAACGTCACATTTGCTAATGGTCTGCCTGGGTACATGTAACCGATTATAAGCTCCGTGATGACATTTAATCCCGGTTGCTGCACAAGCATTTTCGAGTTTTAGCGAAAAGGACTAAGAATTAAGTGTTTTAATATGTTTTATGTAATACCTGATTGGTAGTAGCTTGGATAACACCAATGGGAAGGGTAAAGAAGAAAGCCAAGCTAATAGCCAAAAGGACACCCCAATAAGGAAGCTGCAATTGCCTATCAAAGCCTTCACAAGAAAGCATTGCAAGTCCAACTACAATTATCAATATTGTGTAAAACCACCATTGCGGCACTACTTCATAGTTCTTCTTCATTATTCGTGTATGCACATCACCGAATTTATCCGTAAACGTCGCTTTCGCCTGTTCCCAAATTGTCCTGCAAATTACAATCAAAATTACATACTATACTCAGTCTAGTCATGTAATAGAATAATGAAATAAATGTTTTTTTTACCTTCCATTGAAAAATATAACATGAGATAAGGTAGCGGCAAGAAGAGCGAAGCTGAGGCCGTAAGTATAAACAAAGAAGATACTCAGATTGACTTTACTATAACCATTGTACGATTCCTCGTCGAAAACAAAAGTTGTCGAATTAAGAACTCGTGACACATTATAAGGTTGTCCAACTGAGTCAAACACGTCTGGTGATATTATTGGGAATCGTTTGGCTCCATATGCATCGGTCCAGTAACTGATAGGGAGCATAACGTAAAGTATAATAATATAACCAACCAACAGATTGATTACAGCAAATCCCGGAGTGGCTAAAGGAGATGGCAAGAAGCTCGATATGGTTGACCAATCCAACGCAAACGAGCCGATTCCAAGTCCATAAAGACCGGAACCTATTTGTTGAGCAGTTATTGAATCCTTCCATATCCAGCATACGAAGGACAGAGCTGTAATTGACTGAAACAGATAATTCGGGACAATGTAGTATGCGAAACTCGATGTGAGAACTACAAGGAAGAACTGCAGCCTCGTTAGACCTCCTTTAGGCCTTTTCTCATCATCATGCAACGCTCTGCAGGTTAATAAAAAAGGATAAGATTTTTTATTGGAAAAAAGCAAAAGTAGAGATGATAAGTAATAGAGATGTACCGAAAGAGCGAAACTTGAACCAGATTAGCAGGCCACCACATGTATGGCGAATCAACGAGAAACTTTCTGAATACTCCCGCCCATCCATATCCAAGCAACTACATTTTTCGTTTATCTGTCATCTTTTTAGCCTTATAGATTCGACAACTGAGATTATAAGTAGTGACTGACCTGAGTAGTTTGTGTTAAAAGCAGAGCTGCAATTGGATTGATTTTTCTGTGGTAGAATGCGATAATTATTGCTATAATATTCACTGCATAAACAGGATTCGATCCTGAATTAGCGAAAATGGTGATGAGCACGTGTTCTTTCAAGTTAAAAGGCCCTGGATTCAACGAAAATGTCCATTTTGTCCCGGGAACTCGAATCACTGTGTCTGGCAGAGATGCTGCCATGAATTTTCCCATTGGAAGCACGGCGATTTGAGCTGCAACTGATGATATGAAAAGAGGATTCTGCCGGAAACTAAAGAACTGATTTGCGAACGCCAGAAGAGCACAAGATATTACTCCTAAAAACCATGTCCGAAATGTCAAACATGGCAAATTCGGATCGTCTGTGATTGGAACTGTCAGCCTTACTTGCTCTATCGGCGAATCGTTCACCTCTTCTGCATTCAATTCATTTACTATCATGCATCAAACAATTCATTTACTATTGAGCACAAGATAGAATAAAAACGAGTCGCATTAGATGCACCTAATGACAAACAGTAGTCTCTTTTAGCATATGAAGAAGTTTTCCCATACTAATATATAGTTTCCGCATCAAAGTTTATTGTAAACTAAGAAAAAAAACTCATTTTCATTAAAATAGAGAACTCGAGAGCTTGTGTAATACATGGATAAATATTTGTTTGGAAAAAATATATGTTGCATACCTTGGTCAAGTGACTTGGAGTCTCTGGATGGATGAATTTCCTCAACAGTTTCTCCATTCTCCATTATGCTTTGAGAACTAAACTGTTTAACAAGAGAGATTCAAGAATCGAATCACAGTGATGATGATTGTGGCTGCAAACAGATATTTAAGTTTATACATGCTTGTTTTGATTGACAAAAACAAGGGGAGTGAGCTGTGTGTGAAGATTGAATTGTAGTTAACGTTGGAAACTGGCAAGTAAGTTATAGCATGTCAAATACGTAATTATTATTTTTGTTTGTAAATGGTGGAAGAATTTGTCTATGGCTTTTGGCTTTATATATAGAAAAAGCAGCAGGGGTGCATAGCCTACCAATTAGGATTAGGAATAGGAATTCTTATCCTGTCCCAGTTTTCTTACCTTGCCATCATACATGGCATATTCAGGGCCGGCATACTTCAAAGAAATTACGACTAGAGTTGCAAAAATAGCCCTTTTCGTGGACTAAAACAACTCTCGCCTTACATGAATTTTAGATTCATTAACTGTCGAGTGGATATAGAATGTATACCCGCTCCAAAAATATATACACCCGTCTCAACTTGATGAAAGAAATATGGGTTTAAAAACTTTCTTGTTTTTTTCTCAAGTAAATGAACTTAGATCATATAAATTAAACTTAGACTAAGTAAGAAGTACTTGAGACATAGCTCTCACAACAAATACCGATATACTAAAAAAGCCTATTCATTTCAATACAAAAAGTGGGAGTGGTATTTCGGTTAAGAAAAATGGAAGATTGTTGGTTAGGTAAACTGCATCTTTCCTTGAGCAAGAACATATTATATTTATTATACATATCAAGAAACATTACCAACGAAATAACGCTAACTAACTCCATAATTGGCATTTGCAATTATAACAACTATTCTCTTATCTCTAAAGTAGAAATTGTGCATCAACTTGCACTCCTATTCAGTGAGATGGACAACTAGATGATGTTTGAAAATGATTGAAATGATCTAAAGCATTGATACTACTTAAAATGCCATGGACGGCAAAAAAACACACCCTATCCCATCTTAGTATTCGCAAAAATACAAATCTGTCACATCATTCACATGTATTTATTTGTCTTGTGTTTTCTCCACTGATAATTATGTACAGATGTAGTTAACATTGTTGAATTCAAAGCTTAAATGGGCAGTTTTAACTTTTCATAAAATAATGATATATAAGACAAGCTTCGAACTCAGCTAATCAACAAGCTATGGACCATTTATGTATGGCTGCCAATCCTTCAAGTCAATCAGTTACCTTCTTTTTCAGAATTTCCCAATTAGTAGGGAAGGGAGTAAGGAGAAACCAACAAAACTATATGTATTTCATATTTGTAGCAATGTATGTATTATTATTCTGTTCTGCTAGGATACAGCCAAGCCTAAACTATTATCCTTGGTGATATATCGGCGGAATATAACTGAATACAGTTTGCTAAGTAACGACTGGTTAATCTATTAGATGCTGCAAGTTTATCTTCATCACCAATATTTTTGTTTAGTAACAAGCAAAAATAGCACACAATCCATCAATATTCAAATTGACTGAACATGTCAACTCAATAATTTTTTCGATCAACTACCAAATTGATAAATATGATAAATACTAATGTGTGTGATAACACACATATTCTTACATATTTTAGTATTATTTTGATTGAGCATTTGAATGGTATACTAGTAATTTGTGGTGAAATTGTTTTTATTTAGGAGATAAAGACGTGTTGAGACTGATTAGGGCATAAATGAGGAAAATTAAGACGTTTTGAAACATTTTGGAATCGTTCTGGAAGTTACCCTGGAGTCCATGCTAAGAAGTGACGATCAGATCTAACAATTTCAGGATTTTAGAGCAAAATTGGAATTAAAGGATGATGTTTCTAAGTTGATGACAAAGAGTTTCATATTAGATTTACATTACTTCTACGTTCCTATTTTATCTTTTCCTTTTAGTTATTTAGGAAGACTCAATATTCTTATTTAGTTTTAGTTTAATTATTATTTAGTTTTTTTAGTTTAATTAGGATTGTTTAAAAAGTTATTTTAGGATAAATAGGCATAGAATTTCAGCATTAGGGAAATCATTTACTATCTGGTTCTTAATTTATTTTTAATAATAATTTATTCTTTGTTTTCTTTAATTATGCGTAGCTACATTTATTGTCCTTTTGACTAAGGGAATTACTTGAGGCTAATTATTAATCGTGAGGTTTGTTCTTAATATTTCTCTTGAAATCAATTTTCGAATCCAAACTAGTAACATCTTTTATTGTTTTCCTTTTGATTTCTTTAATCTGGCCAATTGTTGCTCTTGAAAGGTTAAGCATAATGTTATTCTATTGTATTTATGCTATCATGATACAATAGAAAAATTGTAACAAATGAATTTTTCTAAAAGTTTCGTGCTTGGATTTGAATTAATACTTCTCTTTGTGCTATCATAAATTTCTGAATTAAAGTTGGTTCTTACGCATAAAGCCTTTTTCGAATTAAACATTGTCAACTAAGGATGGCAAAGGGCCGGATCCGGGCCGGGTCCGGCTTGGACCCGGCCCGGATCCGTTTTCATGTACTGGACCCGGATCCGGCGGGTCCACAATTTCTGGATCCGGATCCGGATCCGACGGATCCCACGGATCCGGGTCCAAAACGAGTCTAAAACGGGTCCACGTAATTAACATCAAATTCTTAGTTTTAGCTTCCATTTTTGTACATTTCACCTTATTTTAAATATTTTACATGCTCATTTAATTATGTTCATGTAATTGAATTTACGTGGATATCAAATAATATTAATTATCCAATATTTTCGGGGTAAATAATAAATAAAAAAATACAATTAATATTTAAATACGGATCCGGGTTTCATTGCCCGGACCCGGACCCGGATCCAACGGGTCCAAAAAATCGAGATCTGGACCCTAAAAAAGGGATCCGGATCCACGGATCCGGACCGGGTCCGGGATCCATTGCCATCCCTATTGTCAACTATCTGCAAGTGCGTTTCAAAATTGAGAGGAAATGGTTTAGCTATCTACTATCATTCTCGTGTTTAGAAAAGATTTTATTAATCGTGCTATCATGATTAAGCTTACTGACCGAAAAACTCAAGAAACTTATGTTTTGTGTCTGTGATCGATTGATATCAAGCTGAAAGTATTCCTTGGTCGGAAGACTCTTTACAATTTAATTCTTTTCAATTTCCTAATTTCGTTAACCGTTGATTTCCAAACAAATCTCAAACCCCCATTTTATTTATTTTTTGTTTTTACTTTTATTGGTCTTTAATTCGATTAATATTGATTTTGTTAGTCTCTGTGGATTCGATCCTACTTACTCAACACTACGAAAATCCAATCAATAGAGTAATAGGAATTTATTTTTAACGGATTCGACACACGTCAAATTTTGGCGCCATTGTCGGGGACTAAAACTAATTAGTTTTGTTTGTTTTGATGACCATATTTGAACGGGAGAACATTCCAGTCATGACACTCAAAGTGATGATAAGAGCTTTAAGACCACCACCTTTGGTTTCTTGTGAATTTTGCGGGATTATTGGGCACATGGTTGCTACATGTCCCCTACTTTATGGAGATGAGTATCAACCAAAAGCATTTTGCAATATCGATAAAGGTAAGTTCGAGAACCAAGGTAAGTTTCAATCTCAAATTGAATCAAATTCGGAACATAACGAATTGCTTATCAATGAAAAATCTGAAAACGTCATTGTTAACCTGGAGTCTAGGGTAAGCAGTAACGAAAAATTAATTTCGAATTTAAAAGAAAATACAGAAGATGAGATAAGTGTTCAAGGTAATAAGGAATTGGCAATGATAAGTACATAACCAATAGTTCGCCAACTCTTTTTTCCTGAAAGGTTGTCAAAAATCGTAAAAGAAAAGGAAGATATTGAGCTTTGGATTGTTGAGATAAATGATATATTCATTGATTCCTTAAACCAAATTTGCGAGAGTGATAAATTTCTCAAAGAAAATTACTTTGCTGGTATGGTGGATAATATTGTTAATGATTCATTGCTTTTGCATTTGAGGATGTTTGTTCTTGATGAAATTAATTATAATAACTTTGATCTTTTGTTGACTAATGAGTTGAAGGAAATAGTTAAAGGATTGGGTATAGAAGAGCTTGGATCGGAAATAATAGCATGGGATCCCGGTTGAACGAAAGATGTGTCGAGCTAAACGACATTAAACAAAAGCGCTTTTTGGAAGGCAACCCAATTTTTTTTTTATTTTTAGTGTTTTTTTTCGATTTAGTTATTTGTTTTTAGGACATAAAAAGAATTTGATCAATTGTCTTCAACCTCTTATTTTATCTCATGAAAAAATTTTAATTGTGCAGCCCTAGGATGAGCTTGAATGCTCAAGTTCTTCGAGTTTCCATGACAAACTTGCTCTCCTCCACCATCATTCGCACAACTAACGAAATCAACCCCTCCCCTTAACCATCAGGTTGTACCTTTCTTTTTTCTTTTTCATTTAATTTTTCTTTCGGGTACATAAACAAGGGCGTTTATAGTTAAAGTGTGGGGGAGGGTATTGCATTCGAGTTCCTTTGATTATCTTCAAGTGAAATTTGAAGTTTTTTTTTCTTTCTCAAAGACATGATGAAATTTAAGGAAAGGGAAACCAAGAATAGACTAAAATAAACAAGTACTGGAATTGATTTAAGTAACCATTCTTTCACATTGAAAGAAATGAGCATTCCAATTAATTAAAATCTGAAAGTTGCCTAGTAAGATCTTGATTTTGTACTCAATTTGTTATCAGATTTGGAACACATTTTCTTTCGTACAATTATGATATTGGTGGTTTTGTTTTCCGCTTTGAGTCTAAAAGAAAAGGCATTACTCAGTTAGTAACCGGGTGATGACTCTTTCATAGTTTTTTATTTTTGATTAAGAAAGGAAAGCATTGCTTGGCTAGCAACCGGGTGATAACTTTCTCATAGGATGGCTAGAAGGAAGAGCTTATCTCGGCTAGCAACCGGGTACTGTCTCTTCCATTGGTTTTTATTTTCACAAATATAGAAGTAAAAAAAATTAAAAGAAATGTGAAAAGAAAAGAAAAAAAGGAAGAAAAAGAAAAAAATGAAAAAAAATATAGCTATGTGTCTAGGGATCCCACCGAGTGAATTATTTAATAAGGATGAAAAGAACTTATATTTTGACTTTTTGAAAAGATTAAGTTTTGAGCTAGGTTGAATACTTTCTAAAGGAAATCAATTAGTTGGATGCTTAGAGCTTGAAAAGGAATTCTATCAAAGTTATGGTGAAATAAATCAAATTTTGTGTATGAAATCTTTACTTGATTTTAATTCTTTTCCTTTTTTTTATCTTTGATGTTTGCTTGAGGACAAGCAAAAGGCAAGTGTGGGGGAATTTGATAACACACATATTCTACACATTTTAGTATTATTTTGATTGAATATTTGAATGATATACTATTAATTTGTTGTGAAATTGTGCTTATTTAGGAGACAAAGATGTGTTGTAACTAATTTGGGCATAAATGAGGAAAAGTAAGACGTTTTGAAGCATTTTGGAACGGTTCTAGAAGTTACCCTGGAGTCCATACTAAGGAGTGACGATCAGACTTAACAATTTGGGGATTTTGGAGCAAAATTGGAATTATAGGATGATGTTTTCAAGTTGATGACAAAGACTTCCATATTAGATTTACATTACTTCTACGTTCCTATTTTATCTTTTCATTTTAGTTATTTAGGAAGACTCAATATTCTTATTTAGTTTTTGAGTTTAATTATAGGATTGTTTAAAGAATTATTTTAAGATAAATATGCATAGAATTTCAGTATTACGGAGATCCTTGACTATCTTTTTCTTAATTTATATTTAATAATAATTTATTCCTTGTTTTCTTCAATTATGCGTAGCTAAATTTATCGTTCTTCCGACTAAGGGAATTACTTGAGGATAATTATTAATCGCGAAGCTTGTTCTAAATCTTTCTCTTGAAATCAGTTTTCGAATCTAAACCGATAACATCTTTTATTGTTTTCCTTTTGATTTCTTCAATTCGACCAATTGTTGCTCTTGAAAGGTTAAGCATAATGTTATTCTATTGTGTTTATGCTATCATGATATAATAGAAAAATTGTAAGAAACGAATTCTTCTAAAACTTTCGTGGTTGGATTTGAATCAATACTTCTCTTTATGCTATTATAAAGTTTTGAATTAAAGTTGATTTTTACGCATAAAGCCTATTTAGAATTAAATCTTGTCAGTTATCTGTAAGTGCGTTTCAAAAATTAAAAGTAAATGGTTTAATTATCTACTATCATTAAAATATTTTATTAATCGTACTATCATGATTAAGCTTACTGACTGAAAAATTCAAGAAAATTATGTTTTGTGTTTGTGATCGATTAATATCAAGCTGAAAGTATTCCTTGATCGAAAAACTCTTTACAATTTAATTCTTTTCAATTTTCCAATTTTATTAACTATTAATTTCCAAACAAATCTCAAACCTCCCATTTTATTTATTTTTTGTTTTTATTTTTATTGATCATTAATTCGATTAAAATTGATTTTATTAGTCTATGTAAATTCAACCCTACTTACTCAACGTTATAAAAATCGAATCAATAGAGTAATAGAAATTTATTTTTGACGGACCCCACACATCATTCAGCCGCCAAAATAGACATTTCCTCGCTATAGATATATGAGAATTCAAACCCCCTCTTTAATTATATGATAATTCAGTCACCTCCTTTTATTTCTGTTACTGTATCAACAAAAGCAATATCAAGTGCAACAACCAACTACATGTAACAAAATCAAGAATCTTCCCCAATAAATAAATAAATTCCTCAAAATTGAGCTACCCTGGTTTCCTAATCTCATCGATTATACTCAACTCCTAAGAATTTTTCTCATTCATGGGTGAAAACAATTTGTCATTTTTATGTGTATTTAAAAATTAGAACCTTGTTCAGAACATTTTCATGTTTACAACTAAGAGATGAAGGTAGAAATTAAACATAGTATTATTTCTTTTATTTGATATTAAGTCTCAAACAAATCAGTGCATACAACACTAGAAATAACATGGGATTGACCTTATATTACAAATAAAGATTGGCTTCTAAGCAGAATGAAATAATTAGGTATGAAGTTTGTTCGAAGATTGCACAAAAAGGGAGAAGCCAACGTATGAATCACAAAACTGAACTGATACTTCAACAACTGTTCAAAAGTTTCTGACTGTTACGAACAACTTACATGAGATAGAAAGTCACGCCCGGGACTTCAAGTACACTTAGTTGCAGTAATCCTCAGCTTTGGACAATGATTGTAATGAAACAGGAATGCCTGGTCCCATCTACAATCATTATGAAACGAATTTCAAATTTTTCAAAAAAAAAATGAAATGAATTTCAAATAAAGAAAAAGTATATACAAGTAAAAAAAAATCTATTTTTATTCAAAACAAAAAAGTTTTGGAATTGAATATATCATGTACAAGTGAACTTGTATACCATATGTACAAAGAGATAACTGAGCATCAGAGATGGGACAAATTGGAAATGGATTCATGGCTCAAAATTGAAAACAAGTAATGTCCATGCAAATTAATGAATATGATCATTATGTATTGTACATACAGTATACATAATCGAAAACCTGGGCAGGCCAATGCCAAAGTTATGTACCTAAATAATTTAATTTGATTGACAATGAGCTCAAACAATCGCAGATTAAGAAATTTTATTCTGGTGAATACTTGTGTAGAAAAAAAATCCTTCACTATACAAAATCATTCCGTTTGAATTTCAAAATCTATGGCCTTTGCATAAATAATATCAATTCAGCAAAATCATTATCATTTTGAATTGAGTAAATTAAATTTTTGTGAACATGTCTAACACTATACAACCACCTAATGGAACAGACCTAACTTAATTGGGGGGTATCAGACTCATTTCTGAGAAGGAAAAATGCATTTGTTCGGTTTCGAAGTTACATCATTATCATGCCTTAATTTATATAGTAGATCGAACGGGAACGTCAATTAAGGTTTTTTCACTATGAACAATAATGAGAAAACATTCATGTCACTAATGGAACCTACTCTTTTTCAGACCTGCTAGCTTAGCTTGTTAAAGTGAATGCACCAGCATATTTCTCACGTAAAACATCCCCAGTAAAACTTACCCGAGAGAATATCGGAACCAAAACAGAACTACAAGTGGAATGATAAAACTTGCTTTAGCATCTGACATCAGTCCATTGTTGCTTAAAATCCTTGCTTGCTAAAATATTGAAAAAATCTTTAGCACTTTAATAACAGATTTGACTAATTAGACTTGTTTTTTACACATCACCTTGACTTCTTGAGGTAAAAATTTAGTAGTTGTGTAATACTTGTCAAAATCAATTTTTCCATCACTTGTAACGTTACATAGACTGTAAAATTCAACTTATAATACCTGCAAAGTTATTGACTAAGATTTTAAAAAGAATGCAATCTCGAACTATGAACAGAAGACTATTTACTTCTACATGTAAAAAAGTTATTTCCACATCTATTTGTTTGACGAATCTCATTCTTTGCAAGGGTGTAATATTTGGTCTAAAGCAAACTTGAATCCTGAACCTCACACTTAGGCAGATGTGCCACACCGCCAAGAATAACTAAATCAGCAAATGAATTTCAATTCTAACTAAAGTATTTGATTTAAAATGTGTGAAGATAAAAAAAAATCATGTAATACTAGGTATGCCTTTTAAGAATGAATCCAGCATCTTACGAAAAATTTGATCGATAAGTTTATTGGAAATTAAACTTAAAAAAATTAAAATGAGTTAATGGACCACTAATTCAACATATTTTGGTGTGTAAATTAGGTAAATGCTTATTGTGATTTATGAGTCATTATGCATATTGTGGTGGATTAGCCACTATCACTT
>CATIWQ010152015.1:0-11091 GCA_949673415.1 Euphorbia schlechtendalii
GTATAATTTATATTCATAATAAATCAATTATAGAAGTCATATAAAATCGTAAAAGTATCAATTTGTTAGCTTTTCAGAAAAAATAACTAAGTTTCTTATAAAAAGTATCTTTAAACATCATTTAGAAGTAATCAAACACATTTAATTCTATATTATCTTCTTTTGATTAAAATAGCAAAATGTAATTATTCATTAAACTACCAAACAATGCTAAAGTTTTGATTATAATCCAAAATTTTTGTGACCAGGCCTGCCCCAAACAAATCTAACATGTGCATTTTATTGTAGGAAAATATAAGTGAATACCATACTTGAGTAAAATATTTTTCCTATATGACAATAAAAGAATGATATTTTTATTTTACTCATTTATTAAGTTTTAATTTTTTCTTTTACTAACTGTTCTTATTCCTCGTTAACAACGTTTTCTCTTCTTCTTTTTCCTTGTCTCTGCTTCTTCTTAGTTTTTGTTCTTTGCATTCATCTGTCTCTCTTCTTCTTCTTCATGCTCTCTCTCTCTTCGAATCACGATCATAATCGAATCATGATTTGAAACGTTTTCATCTGATTCTGTTTCATCACTTTGATCATGATTTTTCCATCAAATTTTGATTTCATAGAGTCTGTTCTTATTGCGTGAGTATCTTATTTATTATTTTCTAATTCTTTTTTCATCTTGTTTCTTATTTTTTCAAGATTTTGGGTTGCGATTTGATTTTTCCGATTTGTATCACGATTAAGTTTTTTTTATTTGAATCACGATTTGAGTTTCAAATTTGGATTTCCGATTTAGTTTTCTATTTTGGATCTTGATTGAGTTTATTTTTCGTTTTTATTCTTTTTTCTAGATTGTATTTTGTGTTCTAGACCTTGTGTCTCTTTTCAAGCAATTTTAGTTGTGTTTAGATATCTTTTTTCAGTGTTTTTGTGTTTGCTAAGGTTTTTTCACTTTTCAACGGAGAAGATTGTTATTTTGGTACATTTTATGGAGTTTGAACTCATGATTTCAAGTTTTCTCAAATATAATGTTTTTGTGGTTTGATTGTTGACAAATTTATAAGTTTTTTAGATTTTGAATGAATAATATTACAAATTTTTCAAATCATTGGATATGAAGATAATATATTGAGATCCATTTTACATTTCAAATTTAATTCTAGTTGCAAATTAAGTCATATACTTGATATAGTGAGTATTATACTTGGTATAATAATAATTACACCTGGTATAATAATAATAATTATACTTGATATAATAGTCACTATAATGATTCAAAGAATATTCAAATCATTGGAGATGAATAAAGTATTAATATCCAATTTAGATTTCACATTTGAATAGTATATGGTCATTATACCAGGTATAATGGTAATTATACCTGGTGTAATCACCATTTTAACGAATAATATTAAAGAATATTCAAACAATTTGATATAAAGAAGTTACCAATATCAAGTTTTATATTTCACATCAGAATCCATTTTTCAAATCATGTCATTATACCAGGTATAATGCAAACTAATATTATAAAAAATATTCGGAGATAAAGAAAGTATTAAGATCAAGTTTCAGATTCACATTTGAATAGTATAATAGTCATTTTACCAAGTATAATGGTTGTTATACCTGGTATAATAGCTATAATACCTGGTATAATAACTATTATACCTGGTATATAAACTATTATACCCAAAATCGGTGGTTATTTTTATATTCACTTATTTAAAAAATCAAAATTTAAAATCACGTTTTTTGAAAAATTAAAACTTAAAATGTGAGATTTATATTATAGCATGACTTAAAATTATTTTGGCATTTTCCTGTAGTTCCAGTAAAAACCCCATTATTGTATGTATGTAGTCAATGAATTATAATCGGTGTTCAACATATAAAATTTGTAAATAGTAATTTCATTTACCTTGATGTAATGGCTTACGATTTTCTTTATATGATTAAATTTTTCCGATGGAAAAATCTAGAAAATACTTTGATAGTAATATTTTGAACAATAATTAATTTCAAGAGTTTTAACTTCATTTAATTTTCAGTAAAAAAAGGTATCAAATAAATAATTTGCAAGGTATGAATGACAATTAAATTTATAAAATCTAATTTTCTTGAGTGAATTAACTATACTTGTTATTTGTTTACGAGGCTAAAACTGCTAAAATATAGTTTTCTTGTAATGTTGTGATATAGTCTCAAATTGTACTATAAATGTTCTTTAATGTTTAGTTAAAACATTAGAGTGATGTCCGGAGGATATAGATCAATAATTTTAAAATCAATGGTTAATATTGAATATCAACGATGAAAAAAAATTAAATCATTAAATTTTATTCATTGATTTTGAAATCCATGATTCATACTGTATATAAGGCTAGGACGTAGTGTTTAGTTACCTCTGCAGGGACAGGGTTGAAAATTTTAGTTTTCAGATTTAATTTAATTTACTTCGAATTTGTATTTTGATGTTTTTTCTGAAAAAGAAAAATGGAAGTATCTTAATCCAGTCACAGGTTTACCTAAACACATAGCCAATCAATCTCGTTGTTTTTATTTTATTTTCTATTTAAGAAAATACGAAGAGAAAAAAATAGCCGTACACACATCGGCAGGGCACAGCCACATAGATTCGGAGTAAAACCAAACCAAATTCTGTGTGATACGAAGCAATAGGTGTGGACAACACAGCTGGAGACAGGCTGTCACCAACAAAGTCCCACTCACCTATTGCTCTACCTACGTTCTCTCTCTCTGTTTTTCGTCTCCTCTCTATCACATTTTCCGTCCTTAGTTTTCCTGTTTGGCTCTCGATCTCCTTGTTCGATCGTTGGATTCGCCGTCGACCTTCACCGGATCAAGATTCTCCGCTTTGTAAGCTCCATCTCCGTCTGCTTTTTCGCTCATTCTCATCTCTCTTTCATTGTTTTATCTTAGGGTTTTTGCATGTTAATTTTCCGGCGCCTGTTTGCTTCCTCTTTTTGTTTCTTTTTTCTTCTCTGCATGTCTGTTGAATGTCGATTCGAAGGTTTAGTTTTCAATGGTTTATTTGTTTATTTATTTTATATCGTTTGTTGTCTGTATTGCATGTAATTACTCGACTTGTACTTCCCCTTTTTTTTTGCTTTCAAATTGTTATGTGGAATGTTTGGTTTTGAAATGTTGGTGAACGAGAGATAAGAATTTGCTATTTAGCTGCTCTCAAATGTCTGTTTCGGGAGGGGGATTAATTGAGAGGAACTAGAATTTATTAGTTTGCACTTGCAGCTCTCTTTTTTTTTGTGTTACAATAAAGCTGAATTGTTTGGCTACTTGTACTTTTTTTGTTAATTTGGAAAAAGGAAGCGTATATTACTTAAATGATGGATTTATGATTTCTTTAGAACGTGAATTAGGTATATTTAGATCTTTTCCAATTTTATGTCTGTTTCTGGAAGAAGGGATTACCTGACTAGATGGAGCACGCATTAGATGCTCTAAATTTATGTGATTTAATGCCTTAAAATCGAAGTCCTTTGTTCTGGTAAATTGCTATTTGAGATACATCCTTACCTCTTTTTGCTGATAGTTGGCAAGATCAATCGCTTTCATTCACAAGATTTTATTAGTCTTCCTCTTAGTACATTTGAATTTTGGAATCTACTTGACTTTTGTTGAATAAAATATGCATATTATGATCCTCTTGTTATTGAGTAATGCTCAATTGCTAATTTATTTAATGCAATTTAAAAAATTTATACTTTATAGTTGTTGTTGTTGTTGGTTTATGCATGTCATGGCGTATGATTGTCCAATTTATATTTCGTAGTGATTAGAAAATCGGCAAAACCTTATGCATTAAGGCCAACTACTGATTTTTGTGATCCTATCTTCACATTCAGTTCGTGTTCTGTAGATATGGAATGTACATATATAAAATTATATACAATTTTTGCATTATATGGTTACAACGTTGTCTTTGTGTGCTTACTTTGAAAATCTTGCATGTTGTCGAAAAATGATATGCAGTTTCCATTTCAATCTTTTGATACCTGTGTAAGATTAATTTAATTTTTTTCACTTCAAAATGCATGTTTTTTTCTATAGCTTAAAAGGACATCCCAAAAGTCTTGACCTTGCCTTTTTTTATTTTGTGTAATCTTACTTTATAAATGTGTGCTTCACAAATAATTTTGTAGTTTCTGAACTATAAGACCTTACACTCTATTCTCCTTTCTTGATTGTTTGTTTTCTTGTTTTGTGGTTCAATTGTAATTTGGGTGCTGTATATTGATAGATAAATGTGGAATTTCCTGCAGTTTCATATGATTTTACCATCTATAGTTCTTATATGGGGTCATGCAATTATTCTTTGTTGCTTTGAAATAGTTTTAAGTTGTAGCTTGTATGTCATAGCTTCTCATATCAGTCATCGTATTTTCTGTCATTTTTGGCTAAGTGTTGTTATTGCTTTTAATTTATATTGCATATTCTGATAAAATGCCTTGATATAGTGATATATTTAGTCTGCGATTTATGCTTGAATTTTTAAAATAATGTTTTCGCTTTTTATTTTTGGTATGTAGGTTCAGAAAACTTCCTAAAAGTGCAAAGTTTCTTTAAATTAAACAGTGGTGCTGGCTGTGGGCTGTCTATCTCGGAATCTTATGTGATCTTGCCATCATTACTGACAGGCAAGTTTCATTAACTTTTCAGTGACCGTTTTTGTTTGCCAGCCTGGACAAGCTCCAACCCTTTATTATTTTGGAAATTACTGTCAATCAAAATTAATATTGGGAAGCAAGCATATATACCACCAGAGGAGGATTCCTTGCATCCATGCTGGCAGAGAGCATGCGTGGAATTTGTGCTTTGGGTAATGCCCCTGACGAGTTCTGCTGCCGATGCATTCGGTGTGGTGACTATTTGCTTCGTAGCTCTTTTGATTCTTCTCGGTTTGATTTGCATCGCATACACTTTCTACTTCCGCAATCGTGTTCGTAATCAAAGCCTAAATCAACTCACCTATTTTGGAAGCCCTTGGCTGATTCGTATCATATTCATTCTTTTTGTGATCTGGTGGGGTGTCTGTGAGATTATCAGGTTAAGTTTGTTAAGGCGCAAAGGGAAGTTGTTTAATGCGCTCGACCTGAGATGGCAGGAAACTGTTTGCAAAGGCTACATCGTTTCGAATCTGGGTTTCGCGGAACCTTGTCTCTTCCTGACTCTCGTGTTCCTTCTTCGCGCGCCCTTACAGAGGATGGAATCAGGGATTCTGAGTCAGAAATGGAACGGGAAAACAGCAGTGTACGTTATTCTCTTTTGCCTTCCGATATTCGTTCTCCAGCTTTTAATCATTCTAATCGGGCCACGACTGCGCAATAGTAAAGGCTCCATGAGAAATTTGCCGCATTATTTTACAATTGCTGCTACCCCTGTAATGGATGATTCTTCCGATGTTATTGCTCTCTGCACTTACCCTTTACTGAACACCATACTGCTAGGTCTATTCACCACCATATCAACTCTCTACTTGTTTTGGCTCGGAATGCGCATTTTGAAACTCGTCATTAACAAGGGTTTGCAGTGGAGAGTGTATACATTAATTTTCTCAGTTTCGAGTTTCCTCCCATTACGGGCTCTATTTCTCGGGCTATCCGTTTTGTCAACACCGGACGATTTACTTTTCGAAGCTCTCGTTTTCTCAGCTTTTCTTGTCCTGTTATGCTGTGCCGGGGTGTGTATTTGCATGCTAGTGTATTGCCCAATTGCAGATTCGTTGGCCCTGGGGAATCTCCCGGACCTGGAATTGAGGAGGAGGATAATAATCGATGATAACAATGATGTGATCTCTCTAATTGCTAACCCAAGCCATCTCGAAGAAAGCAGTCATATAAGCCCCGCGAGAAACTCCGATGCCTCGACCAAGCGTGGATCAATTTCGTTCCGGACGTATGAAAGGGATGGAAGTTCGACTGGGCCGTATGTAGAACTGAGCCTCTTCTCTCCAAGTCGGGATGTTACTCCGCCAGGATCGTCCCCGCTTCTCGGTTGGCCGATGCGGCCGCCAAGGCAAGCACAGGGTTACTGAAAATGGGATGAATGTCAATTTTGTGGTTAAGAAAAACTGATTGTAAAGGGTTAGTTTCAATAAGAATTTTTATTGTTGGTTTGTTCTCTAATCCTAGATAATGGCTATGGTGGTGGGTCTGCTTAAGTGGAATTTTATCCTTTTTTTGGTTTCTTTTACTGTAACATTGTTCCCAATTTTTTTTATTTGGACCGTTGTAATGAAAAGAATGTTATAAATTTTGATTAGGTAGGAATATATGAAATATTGAAGTTGATGCAATGTTTTTTCCTTGGTAATTGCTCTACCTTTTTTTGGTTTTTTCTCAATGGAAGTATGCCATATCTTTTTAATGGCTATGCAATGTATTTTCTGCAATTGTATGTTTAAAAAATCAAGGTTATGCTCAATTTTTATTTGCTCTATTTTAAAAGTCTCAATTTTTCAGTTTTTCTCGAAGTTTCGGAAGTAAATAACAAACTTTATTTGATTAGTGTTAAAGTCCAAATATGTTCATTGAGATGTTTGCTAGTAAACTTATCTTAACAGTTTGTGGTAACAATCCAAATAGATCCTTTATTAATGCTTGGCATAATTTTCTAAAACGTGTAAAAGATAGCTCTGTTGTAAACAACCACATTACTAGGTTTAATCTATCAAACTGATTATAAGTTTAATACGTGATAGTGTGAGTAACATTGGCCTTTTTTTACTCTTTAACTCTAATTACTTTATTTTTTTCGTCTTGCAATTTGGTCTATTAAACTAAATTTAAATTACAAATTCTATTGCATTATAAATTAAAAATAGCGGAATCTTAGTCTGCCACAGGTCGTAACGGCCTCCCTACGGGTGCCCAATTTGGTGAATTAAAAAAGAAAAAATATAAATGGACAGCTGAGACTTTTCATATTGTGAGCTGTGACAGCTGACATTTAGCCACGTGTACTCTCCTAAACCGCTTCTCGCCAATAGGAATAAAAACGAGAAAGGTTCCATATTCTACTAATCTTTCTTTCTTTTTCTCCACGCTATGCTTTCTATTTTTTTTATTAATAAAGCCAACAATTTTGAATTCTTTTTCTAAAAATTGAAAATATGGCACTGACCATGTTGCCCCTCTATGAATGCCCAATTTAAACTGAATTTATAGAAATTAAAATACAGTTTACTTACATGCAAAACTTTTACCTTTTATCATATAAGCATATTTAGGAATAAATTATCAGCAGATATATTTTTTAAGATAATTTTATTTTTATAACACTTTGCTTATAAATTACATAAACTATTAAAAGATTAAAAAATAACATGTGAAGAATATTTTTTTAGTGTAACGAGTTATACGAAGATACCTTTCATTCTTCACAAACTTATTTGTAGATTGGAATTAATCTACTTGTAAATTAAAATATAATTATTGAAAATCCTCAAAATATTTAATTTTGTTATATGTTATATTGTGTTTATTAGCCAGTTAAGAAACATATTAATTTAAGTTATTTAATCAAAGCATTTAAAATTATATATGAAATTGATTTTAATAATTATTTTACAAAATTATATTTTTACACTTTTACGCTACAAAACACATAATCTTTTCATAAAATTGTTTTAGTTCAATAGATACATCCATAAAGTTGGATGACGATGATGATTTTTTTTAAAAGAAGGATTATATACATTAATGAATAAGATGAGCAACACAAAAGACGGGTTGTAAACTATCTTTCAAATCTCTTTTTAATTAAAAAAACTTTTACTATAATAAAAAAGCAAAGTACCTTTCAAAAATAGAAAAAAGAAAATAGAAGAAAAGTAATAAGGGTAATAATGTCATTGCAGTTCAATGAAAGCCCTAGTGCCCTTTCTGGTTCAATAAATTCTCAGTCGGTCTATTTCTCCCGTCTCGACTGGTATAAATTTGAAAACCTAGAGTTTTTGCATTCAGAAATCAGAAAGCTTTAGAAGAAAGGAATGGCATCATTTGATGAAGCACCTCCTGGCGATGCCAAGGCCGGAGAGAAGATCTTCAAGACTAAGTGCGCTCAATGCCACACCGTCGAAAAAGGCGCCGGTCACAAACAGGGTATGCTTTCTACTCTGGATCTAATTGTGTAATTTTTCGGCTTTATTTTGATGGATCTGAAGTTTCCCATGAAAAGGATAGATAATATAGTGTTTCTCAATATGCAGGACCTAATTTGAATGGTCTTTTCGGGAGGCAGTCTGGGACTACAGCTGGATATTCTTACTCCGCCGCTAATAAGAATATGGCTGTGACATGGGGAGAAAACACCTTGTATGATTACTTGCTCAACCCTAAGAAGGTATTTGATCATCCCCTGCGTCTGATTTTCGCGTTTACTCTTTCATTTTGCCATTTGATTTTGGATTGAACATGAAAGATTTGATTGGAATTGTTGGACTACAGTTGGTTTCTGACTTCGCTATAATATATAGATTTGATTTATAACTATTCTGGTTGAAGTGCAATTGGGTTATGATTGGTAGGTCCAAGAAATTCAGGAATTGCTTTGTCTTTTGCATTATGGGCTGAGACAAATTTGAGCATATAATAAATAGAGCTGTAATGTATGAAATATAGGATTATGATTTCATTTTGCTGATAATTTGTTATGATCATAATTTGCTAGATGAACAAACTTGTGGGCTGAATGCTTGTTGTCCCTGTTCTTTATGTAAATGTTTGAGCTTGTTGTAGATTAATGGTTTCTTTATAATTTTACTGTGCAGTACATTCCTGGAACTAAGATGGTCTTCCCTGGTTTGAAGAAGCCACAAGATCGTGCAGATCTCATTGCTTATCTCAAGGAAGCAACTGCTTGATCTTCTTGTTTAGTATGTGGCTATATAGCAAATGATTCATGACATTAATTAATGTCTTAGTCAATTTTTTTGCAAGAGAAAATTATCCACTTCTTCAAATAATGTTGGATTAAGGCACATAAGATACTAAAATGTTTTGAGAATTGAGTTCAGTAGAGAAGAATACATTTTGTTGTAAACTCTTTTTCATGAATAATTTCATGAAATTTTTGAAAATCATACTACCGCTATGATGTTCTAAATGTCATAAATTCATTTGCTGTTATTTCTGTTATTTATTTTATAACTTACACGTGTCATATGTTTTTGTTGTTATGATCTTACTGACATGGTCTCGATTTTCTTTGAAGCTGCTGTAGGATGTTAGGATCTGAAATTTTTATGGAGTTGACGTTCTAGTCTGAATTGGTTTTATCTGTTTGTACGAGTAATTGGTTTGCTTTGTGATCAGCATATTCTAGTATAGAGAGAAACATGTAAAACAAAAATGCTTCGAGATAATTGAATATATATGCGTGTGTGTTTGTGTGATGGGTTTCTGCTCTTCTTATTCAGGGAAGCTCATGATTATTGACCTGGTGATATATTTGGATAATAGACTAAGTTTATTGCATGTTTGATGCAGAACTTTTTATATTCTGGATGCGCGGAAGTAATGTAATTGGCTGTAGTTAAACCCTAGGAAGCATGGAAACTCCTAAACATTAACGTTGGCTGTTTCCGTTTCCGATTTGGAAACCCGAAATCAAGTTATATTTGGCGTTTCTAGCGTGTGTTTCCGCAAAACGGAAAACGGAAACGTTTCCTTGCTACGTGCGAGGTTAAACCTTATTGGATATTGGAAAGCTGGGGCCGTGGGGATGGAGTTTATTTTAGTTCAGCGATTTTTGATCTAGACAACACGGATTTGTTCATTACTTCTCTCTCAGTTAATATGATTGGTAGAATGCATCTTCAGTTTTGGAGGCGCATTCAATGATGCCTCTTTGGAGTCTTTAGTGATAAGTACAATGTGAAGTCGTTTCACAAAACTGATAAATTAAGGCATGAGATTATCCTAGTAGCTTGTGGATTCCAAGTTTAGGTGGCATGTGGAATAGAATTTCCTATTGATGATGTTGCAATAGTCTTGAAAATAGGCAATATCTATTTTTAAGATAGAAATATCAAATTGTCTATTCCATTTTGAATAGTATTTAACGTAAACAATGTCTATTTGGTTGTTTAGATCTAGATAATTAAGTAAAAATTGTTATAATAAATGATGACACATAGGTGTCACATCATATAGGGAAAATGGGTTAGACAAGCTACTAAAGTTGCATTTTCAAATTGATTGTCTATTCTTTTTTATATGTGGCAAGACAATTTGTGAAATAAACCAACAATATGTCAATTTGTTATTAAGTTGGTGGATTTGTCCATGAGCTCTCAATTTATTCATTTTCTTTTCAATTCGCAATGTCTCAAGTTATAGGCCTGTGCTGAGACATTTTGAAGATTTGTCAAGCATATAATGTAGAGACATTTTGAAGTTGGTGGATATAAAGGCACACTGAACTGTACACTTGAAACCTCGGTCGGGTGTAATTGAAATATTAATTATACTAAAGGCATAACATAGTATACCAATGCAAACCATTATTAAAATAAAAAGATATGCCTTGTGATATCAAGATAACCCTACTCCTAGCTAGGCTACCCCAAGCCTACTCTTAGCTAAGCCGCCTTAAGCTTATGCCTATATCTAGGCCTGCTTACTATGTCATTATTACTTTTCCATCTATAAAAGAGAGACCCATTTCCTCCAAAAGGTAACTTAATTCCCCACAAGGAAACTCCCATCTCTCCTCCATCTTAAGAACTGACTTAAGCATCGGAGGGGTTTCGCCGGAACCCCGGCAAGCCTTGTTTTGTAGGTGCTCGACGGGAATCTCAACGAAGCACGAAGATTTCGAAGAACCCGAAGATCCCACGAAGAATGAAGTCGACAAAGATGCCATTTTTGGGTATCAAATTGGTGCGGTGAGCGTGGAGTTCACTTGTTCAATTTTCAGATCTATATTCTTGATGCGATCTATCAACTTAAATCTCTACATCTCAAGAAGCTCCTTTTGAACAAAAGTCACCCATGGTGGCTCAACAAACAAATCCCAGAAGGTGAAGAGTGGGTTTTCAAACCCATATAT
>CATIWQ010152024.1:0-27911 GCA_949673415.1 Euphorbia schlechtendalii
ATATTGTTGACAACTTGTCATGTTTGATTCATGAAATGATTATTTTATGGAATTAAATAAGAATCAATGAAAAATGATTTTCTTGTATCTGTTATACTATTACACTTCTCGTTAGAATACAAAGGCTATGTTCTTTTCAACTTATTCAACAGCCCATTCAGTTCATTTTCAGTTTATATATTATTGTAAATATTATTAAAGTAATTATAAATATATATATATATATATATATATATATATATATATATATATATATATATATATAGATATTATTAGAATGAGAAAATAAAACTAAAATATTAATCATAAATAAAATAAATAGTAAGTAATAAAAATTATTTAAGAATATTATTAATAATATGTTATAATTTGATTATTTATTATCGTTAATAACGAATAACTTTGTTTATTAACAAATAAATAGACAAAATAATTAATTTATAAAGTATTAAAAAGCATACCTATTACAAATATAATTGAAAAATATTATAATATTATAATTCACAGTTAGGTTAACTTTTCTAATTCAGTCTACGTTCATGTTATCATTTTCACTATCCTAATCGACATATTAGATATTGCTTTGGTTCATATCCCAAATTTATCGTACAATAGAATTCGCACCACTAACAATATAATTGAGAAATATTATAATATTATAATTCATGGTTAGGTTAATTTTTCTAATTCAATATTCGTCTATGTCTTCATTTTCACTATCTTCATCTACATGTTAGCTATTATTTGGTTCATCTCCCAAATCTGTTGTACACTAGAGTTCCGCACTGCTAACTTAATTACTTTTTTCATTTTGTAGTATTTTTAATTAAACTACATTTGTCCAAAAATAACATTACAAAGTGAGGATTTTTGTTAATATTAAAAAAAGTTAATGATCCAACAAAATATCATAATAAGATTAATGAAATAAAAACATAATATTACATAGTTAAAATGTAATGTTGTTATTATTAATATAAATAATTATTATTCAATTAAGTTTCAGTATTTTCAGTTTCAGAATAATAAGTTTCAGCTCAATTTCAGTATGTTCAATTTCAATTCAGTTCGGTATCGTTCAGCTCGGTTCAGTTTCAGTTGAAAAGAACAGAGCTAAATTCTTCAATATCACCTAGGAATAACTATTCAATAAGAAATGTAACGATAGGAATAACTTTGATTACGATAAGGGCTCCAATCCTCACGATATCTCGACTCTTCTATGCAACTGAAATAAATAGATAGACAATATGCTGTTAGGATCATGTCCTATCTAAGGGCCACTGACCAAGAACACCATTCCTCCAACAAATAAGGAATATGCCCTGCAACATCATGGAATAGCAACACAAAATGGCACAAATTTTAGAAATTCATGGCTCTGAACTAGCTTAAAATGTAAGGGAATATATGATACAAAAAAATAACATCTTTTATTTATAATTGTATATACATACATAAATAGAAAATAGAAAACGAAATGCCAGAAATAGGCAGACATACAAGATTTTTAGTAATAGTTAGACCAATCCTCAATTGATAAAATATATATTACAAGACAACTGAAACTCTACTGAGCAACACCACCATCCACCCATCACTTATTTACACCCGCACGCTGTTAAAAAAAATCAGCACCAACAAAAATGCTAGCCGCTTTTTCGAACAACTGAAGCAGCTAAAAACAGATTATTCCCATAAAAGAGAATCACCAAAGAATCTCTGTACATTCATTCAGCGGTTGGCACTGCCATCCAACAAGTTCTTTAAGCTACACAAGGCCTCTGCTGAGAGGCTACAACACCTCTGCCTTCGCTGCCTAGGCGGCGAACTATCCCGCTGATCAAGAGAAGAGAAGCACACGATAATAACAGTGAGGTTGTCAAATGTGTTGCGTCGCAATGCCTCCATGACAAGGTCCCTGGCGCACTGCTCTGGGTCATCATGCCGCCGCAACCCCCGCCGAACAATACTCACTGCATGTTGACTTGACATGACATCCCAAATCCCATCACACCCTATTATGAGAAACTCATCGTCCTCTGTTAGGACCACCTGCCGGAATTCGGGCTCTGCGATGAGAGGCGAAGGGGCGCCACGAGGGCTTTTCATGTCCCAGTCCCCAAGTGCTCGAGAAACCGATAGAACTCCATTTAAATATCCATCGTCAATGTAACCACCCAAATCTTCAACACGGCTTCTCTCTGATGGATAAATAGGTCTGTGGTCCTGGGACATATCGATTGCCTCCCCTTTACGAGAAAGTACAGCTCGGCAATCACCCGCATTAGCCACCATCAATAGCCTGCAAGGACAAAATTGTTAGGATACTAATGAACAACTTAGTCATGTATGAAACTTGTGACAAGGTCAAAGTAACATGATCGAAGGAAGGTAGAGGCGTAATTAATTACCTTCCAAAAACAAAAGCTGTAAGTGCAGTAGTCCCAGATGAGCTGCTGACACTGCTGTCATCTGCCAAAGCTAAGTCTGCCAGAAGGAATGCTTTCCTAAGAGAGTTCTCAACCTCTTCCAAGAAACTATTATCAACCTCAAATGTTTGAGGGAATTTAACATCTTCGAAGAAGAGTCTGATTATGTTCTTTCTTATATAAGCAGCTGCCTCAGGTCCTCCATGGCCATCAAAAACCTGCAAACATATCCGAAATCTAATTAAATTACACGGCCAAATAACATTCGGGATTTAATTATAGTCAGAATTACAAGGATACAAAACAAATTACCCCATAAAAAGCACTTGGATTAGGAAACTTGAAAAGAGAGCCAAGGTATGTAGACAGATCATCTATTCGTATGTGTTCATCTTCCATATATCTTCGTGGCCCAATGTCAGCAAAGCTTCCAGAACGGATGCTGGGAACAAATTGCAAGACTGAAGGCTCAAGACCAACATCTGAAATTTTGTCCGGAGACTTAATATCCTACAGAAAGTGTCAAAATGGATTGTCATTTTCTCTGCGTATTAGGGTATAGAAACTAGAGGCATTAATTAAAAATTACAGTAAACATAAATAATTTGGCTCTACACGAGTTAAATAGCCGGAACATCTTTGCACTTCGGATTTTCATTATAATCTAATAATTGACACCTCTATATTATCTATAACAACAAGAATAGCCATAATAGCAATCGGAATAAGTTAATTGAAACTACTTAATATAGATCAACCAGAACAAGTTAGATGAAACTACTTAATATAGATCAAAACATAAAGAGAAACTTGAAATACAATACTTGAATTTGCATAGGCCCAAATTAAATTACAAAATCATATGGAAGATTAGTTCATCGGACACCTTCAACGCCAAGAATACAGACACAGGCCACTAAATATGTAAGAAGATTCAAAGATTAAGGTAATACAGTCCCTTATCTGCAGGTTCCAGAAAAGGGTTGAAAAAAATAAGCTTTTTAATACAATTCCATAATCTTCAATTAATCAAGTCAAACGGCAATATAGTTGAAGAGCAAAATACAAGAAACAAAAAAATAACTATTCATAAACACAAATTCCGATCGAAGAATATTCAAGACCAACATCATCAAATAATTTATTTGCTGAATAAATACATAATATAATTGCGAAAACCATATGTAAGATAAATTCATCTGATAGCTTCAACACCAAGAAGAGATATGTCACTGTACATATGTAAGAAGAATTCTTTTCAACCGGACAGAGATAAAGGCAACACAATCAGTTTTAGTGTTGGCTGGTTAAAGAAAATGCTGAAACATCCAAGATTAAACACAAATTCCCCCGTACAAACAAATTCCGATCTAAGAAACATCCAAGATAGCATCAACTAAAACATCAAGAAAAACACAAGACTTCGGCCGGGCAACTGTAAATTGCAACTAAAAATAAAAGAAAATAAAGATAAAACCCTAAAGGGCAAAGCATGAAAAAAAGAAGAGAAACATAAAATCAAGAAGAAGACTAACCACAACTTGAGAAGCAGATAAATCGGAAGGCAAAGAATCAGAAAGACGAAGTTGATTTAACTTGGTAGGAGAAATAGCAACTACATCTTCAATCTCGTGAACTCCGCTTCCTTTAGCAAAGAAAGAAACATCCAAAGCAGCAACGCTCTGCTGACACACAACCTCAACATCGGCCACCATATTTCATTTACCACACACAAATCAACAGACAATACCAAAATCAAGAATCAAATCTCTCAAACTCGTAACGAAATTTCTCCGATATTTTACTTTTTTCTGGTTCTTTCTTCTGTTTGGTTGAAACGATCAAATCTTGAGGCTGAGAGTTTCGATTTCTACTTATTCTAATTAGTCATACCTGTAACCGGTAACATAAGGTAAAGTTAGTTCGCGAGTATGACACGTGTCAAGTTATACGCCATAGGATTTCAAAGTAAGCACGCAAGCGGACGGAAACGTGTAAGTTATAATGTGTCCGCGTAGCCTTTGGGTCCACTGAAAGAGGGTGCGCATTGTAGAATGACGGAATCCTCCTTCCACCTTCTCAATTGGAGTTGTTACGTTGACTTGTACAGCTATTGTGTTGGGACGTTGATGCATTTAAAGGTTTTGGAACGGGTAATTTCGGAAAGATGATTTTAGCGGCGTCAGTATTTTTTCAAATATCTTACCGTTTTCTCCTTTTGATGCTCTCACTGCTTGGTTTGTTATTGTCCGTTACTAGTAAAACTCACGGAGTTATTTTTTCATTATTGGCCATGCCCTTGTGAGCATTAGTGCTTTCTTGGTGGATTAGCAAAAAAAATGAAATTTAAATGGTAAATATTCCGGAATACAAAATGTTTTCAACTTGACAAAAGAATCGAAAGGTTGTATTTTCTATCAATTGCAGCTAAAAAATAGATATATACTTCTATGGAAAATTTGCTGATTATGATAAGCTTAAAATTTACAAAATATTATTTATCAAAAAAAGTTTTACGAATGTAAATTTGTAATGATGTGTTTCAATTTTTTTAGTAGTAGGAGGCGTTGACAAAATTAAATGTCAACTCCGGGATCTTTATTGCGCGTATAGTCTTTGACTGGTAAAACGCCAACAGTAACTGTTTGGCAGTTTCAATTCCAACCAATCTAATTAAGCCGCCATAAAAGACTAATCAACGGAGAAGGATTTAATCACTGCTCCCTCCAAAAAAGACAAACAATTCAATTATCACAATGTTATTAAGTGCTTAAACATGTAATTAAATATGTCAACTTTCATTTGAACATTGTATTTGTACAGTTATGATAGCATTGAGTAATAAATATATGTATGCAAACAAATTATTGTTTATGAAAGACGGTTTTGGAATTGTTATGTGATTATTTTATTCGTATTTTTCTAAAGATGGGTAAAAGTAGGGTTGAAAACGAGAGTAGAATATCTGAATCAGATTGAGATCCGCTACGATAGAAATAAAGATTTCCTGGTAAGAATATTTCAAGGGTAGGGAAGGAAGAATTTTTTGTATTCGAAATCTTAATGGATATGGAGATGGGGATTGCATTGCTCAATCTTTTAAATCATCAAACTTGACACCGATAGACCTTCATTAGAGAATTCCCAAATATACTCAAATTATTCCTGAAATCTTCAAATATTTTCTATATTTTACAGTGTTTTAAAAAGCGCTAGGCGGGAGCTAGGCGCAGGCAGGGCCTAGGCGGGTACCAGGTGGGGCCTAGGCGGATTCAATTTTTTTATTATTTTAATATTTAATAATACATAATAATTATTATAATATAAATACTAATAGTCTAATACAATAAAATGATAATGTTAACAATTCAGTTTAATATGTTTAATATATAATAACGTAAAAAACATAAAATGATAAAAAATCGCTGCGGTGTTTCAAAAAATCCCACCTGGGCGGCGCCTAGGCCCCGATTTTTAAAACACTGTTTTTTTATGTTATTTTTTTATTAAAATATTAATTTTTTTTAATTAAAAAATCGATGCCTAGGCGGCCTAGGACGCCTGATCCGCCATCAGCCTAACACCGCCCGATTTTACAAAATCGGGGCGGTGTTTTTAAAAATCCCGCCTAGGCGCCTCCTAGGCCCAATTTTTAAAACACTGATATTTTATAGAAATCATAGTTTATATTATATGGCATATTGATATTATTGGTTTATACCTAGTTCTTTTTGTAATTTTACTAACCTTTGTAATTTTAAAGGTCTTATATATAAATGGAAGAACAATGTAGATATGAATCAAATATTAATGATTTTGATGTTTTTATGTATATTCTTATTTTGAATGTTAAACATTGCATCTCAAGTTTAATGTTTATTTTTTTAAGATTTATTACGTGATATGATCAACTTTTTAAATATATATTAAGACTTCAAATTTATTTAGATTTAAACATTGAAACAATTTGATCGTTTAAAATTACCAAGTAATGATTCAAAATTTTTATTGTATGAAACCTAGACAATATTTCTTTTAGTGGGAAAATGGGGAATCTCTGGTACCCAATGGAGAATCCTGTTAGCTTTATTTAGAGGAAGAAATGAAATCTGGAATTTGATGAAGGAGTAATGCAAATGCAGCATCCTTTGGTATTCAATAGCACATATTATTTTATTGATATTAATGCCTATATATAGGTTTACAATTCAAAATAATGATATAAAATAAATAACTAATGGATAAAACTTCAAATTCAAATAAGATAAATCTAATCCTAACAAATTAGATAATATTTGACATATTATTTTTACTGATTTGTAATCAGATTTCAACATATCTCCGATTAGGAAATGGAAGAAAAATTATCCCTGAATTCTAAATGGATATGGATATGGGGAATATTTTTCCCCAAAATCTTAATGCGTATGGAGATGGGGGATGTATTCTCGTTGATTCCATCACTAGGTAAAAACGTGTGTTTGGGATTAAAAAAACGGAACGTGTGCTTTAAATTGTAGTGTGTTTTGACTATAATCACAGCTCATTAAATAGACTCATCAACCCAAGAAGGCCGACCCTCCTTTGTCTAATTGGGACAACCAAACTCTAAAAGCGATTACATACTTGCATTTAATTCCAGATAATTGGTAAACAATATCATATTATATGGTGTTACGTGGCATGTCACTTACATTTCAATGAAAAACATATTAATAAATGTTACTTATTATAACAATTACAATATTATGCATATTCGTGGATATACACGTGATCCTCAGGTTTGTATCATAGTCGGATTATAAAAGATTGAAATTTTATATCTTAAATCATATAATCGACCACTTATGTTGCATAATTACTTTGACAATTTTTGCTTGGACCCAAACACGAGACATTGGTTTTGAAGTTTTCTCAACTAAATCTCTCCATGTCTCAAAAGAGATTGCCACATGTTTCTATCTTGAAAGATAGAGTATGAAACTTTTGATTTAGTATGTTGGTGACCTTAACCATATGCATGTATCTCCTTTTATACTATCAAAATGGGAACCCCGAAAATCCTATTTTAATGAATTACTATAGATTTTATGTTATCTCATTAAAGACCAAATTATTTGGCTGATAAAGCAATGAAATAATGTAGTACTTCAATAGCTAATAAAATTATATGTTATATGCTGTCCATTTAATAGAAAATAAATAATTTTATGAATAAAAGTTATCATTTTCTTACGATCTCTCACGTGTACAACATATAAATTTTGAAACAATTATCAAAATTCTTTAAACGTTCACCCCGTATACTATTTTTCATTAAATTTTCCTTAAAGCAATCTTGTCCATCTCATATATAAATAATGGAACCAACACGACTTTGATCACTAGTGTTGTGACTGAACCACCAACCATATCAATACATAAAATGACTTTAATCAAATATGGATGAAAATGACATGCAATGAAGCCTTTAACATGTCCTTCTTTAATCCTCATGAGATCGAACATAATATTTTATGTTAAATAGAGTGTGAACAAAATCGAATACTTTATTTCTACAGATTCTGAATTAATCCAGACTTAACGAGCAATCAAATTACTTAACCAAACTGCACTGAAACTGAAGATATGTACAAAAACAATGTACTAATACCCAAATGAGTCAAATGATCATGAAAAAACCTAATAAATCACTATTTTAGTAGCGGATTCATAATTTTGAAGATGTACCAACATGCTCGATGGATATCTTCCACTCTCTAGTATCTTCTAATGTTTTTTTCCTTCATTTTATGGGACAAGATCTCAAATTTGGCATACCTTTTTTAAGACATGTTATGATTTTGAGATTGATGTTTTTTAACTTAACGTAAAAGTTGTTCAAGATTGTCTTGTATTAACTAATCAAAGACAATGTTTCACAAATTTATCTTTCGTAAAACTCAACACCATCAAAGCATTCTTTAATTCTTGTCTCGAAATTAATTTACTAATGGGTTTTGCAATTTTTAAAAATCCCATAAATGCCTACTACAACATAAATTCTTAGCCTTTGGACAGAGAAATTAACTGTTAGTGATACTTTGTAAAAACACAACAATAGAATCCCGATAATCAATTATGTCAAACCATAACCTTTCTTTGGACCGCCTATTGTTCACATGAATTTTTTTTACAATTATTTGGCATTATCATTATTTCCTTAAATATATTTGTCATTGACAAAATGGGGTAACCTTCCTTTGGACCGATTATCATTTGCATAAAAAACAAGCATGATTACAAATAAGTTACCTTAAGCATAATATGAACTAATATTTTATTACAATTGGTATTTCAAGCGTAGTAACAAAAAATTGACAATTTATCCTGTCAAATATTAAACCGTTCTTTGGATCGATTTATCATCCACATGGACTACCTTAAATTTGTCTATAAATTACCCCATGTTAATTTGCCATTCATTCAAATAACAAGTTTTCTTTGGGTAGATATACTATCTGCATGAATAATAAATAAACGCATCTAATATAACCAAAACAAAATAATCAACACAATAGATGTTACTTTGGTAACATATATTGCTTGAATTAATTTATCTTAATATTAGACAATTTAAATTCAATTATGATAAATTAATTTATGATCAAAACAAAAAATTACAATATTTATATTTTTGTCATAATTTTTTATGAGCTTAAATGCAATCAACCTCCCCTAAGTGACAATACATCGAAATCGTATGAAATTCACCTTTACGAATCCATTTTGTCACAATTAATTTGTACGAAGGAACTAATTTTGCAAAATTAAATACTTTAGAATAAATTTCAATATTTGAAACTTTTTGGTTCAAAAGCAATAACAAAAATACAGTCCACTCCTGCAATTTCAAAAAAGGCAGCATCCTTTCTTTCGTATTTCTTTATAATAATAATAACAATATTTGAAAATCAACAAAAAAATATTATTATCAACCGAAACGGACATTGTTCAATTCAACACCTCAAAACAGTTACCCTTCATATAAAATATCTATTGAATTTTTATATGAAAAATAAAGTAGTCAGATATTTACCAAATGAAAGAAATAAAAAAAATTAAAACCTCAATGCCAATAGCCTAACAAATGATGTTGGCTCTTACACCACTTGTTAAAAAAATTAGAAACACTTGTGGGAAAATTACCACAATACACATAATTACATATATTCTAAGATCACATCAAAATCGGATTATCAAAGTCTGAAACTCCTTATACCTTAAATCATATAATCGATCACTTATGGAATTGCTTTGACGATTGCTGCTCGGATATAGACACAAACATGAACCATTGGTCTTTAGGTCTTCCTTAAATAAATCTCTTTATGTCTCAAAAGAGACCCTCGTATGTTTCTATCTTAATGGATAGAATGTGAAACTTTTGATTTAATATGTTGGAGGCCTTAATCATATGCATGTAGCTCCTTTTATATTATCAAAATGAGAACTTTGATACATCCCCATTTTAATGAATTATTTAGGATACATGTAGGTTATTATCTCATTCAAAACTAATTTATTTGATTCATAAAGCAAAAATAATGCAATACTTAAATAGCGAATAAAATTATATGTTATACATTATCCATTTAATAGAAAATAAATAATTTTTTGATATAAAATTTATCATTTTATTAAAAAAAACCACAATTAGACTATTACAAATTCTCATTTTTTTCAAGTCCCCAATCGTTTTGAGAACTCGAAATCACTAGCTATTTACCAGGTTTTATTCTGAATTGCTGACTGGTACTTCCCTCTTGAGCAAATTTGCATTTAAGATCAATCTTCGTAATAAAAATCTAAATAGCAACCAGAGAAACGTCCCATCAATAAAGACAAGTGATATCTTGCGCAAATTGTCAATCACACTAGTGTGAAAGTGGAAATAGTTAGGTTTCATTCGCCTAACATTTCCATTCCCTATAATTTTCTTTAATTTCATGGTGACAAATTACTATAAATCATAATGTATATGTAGTCAAATATTTTTAGATTATAATTAGAAATTTGAATTATTTGTAGGATGATGATTGGATGTATTGGTTGGTATATATTGACGTTGACAAAATGGGAAAGGGTCGGTACAGTTTGTGTTGGTTGCTCCCCCAATCCAATAATCACTTAATCAAGTAATCAATTTCCCACAATTCACAAAATATATTTTAGCATGCTTAGTTGTCACATATATAATAAATTATACATGCTCACCCAATCAACAAATGACAACCCCATTGTAAAGTAACATAATTTGTAATATAGGCTCCATAATTCATAAAATAAAAATGAGTTATTTCACAGACCTAATAATTCACCAATACTCCACTAATGACTACCCATTACAATTTTCTCAATAAACAATATAATACTCCACTCAATAATACTATCACATACATTACTTTCAACCAAAAGCTAGACAATTTGATTTAATTGCTACTATTAATGTTGTTGACATTAAACTAAATAAAGTGTATGATAGTGAAAATCGATAAGTTAAAACTACTGTTAAAAGCAATGGTTGTTGAAAAAATTTCAATATAACCTTCTAAATTATAACATTTGTGACGACGTTTAAATGGATAAAACTTCAAAAAAAAGGCTAGCTGAATAGATAAAAATGTCAAAAGCTCAATCACGATGATCGACCAACTGTGCTCATCCTAGGTAACTAATCTTATCAAACCAAGTAAATTAGCAATAAGTGACAACTTTTAAAGAGGGATGGATAATGGTGAGATGATTGTAGATGAATTTGGAGAGATGGAAAACCGTGTGAACTACTCTCTATCGGTGGCTATTATTGCACATGTCAAGTGCTTATAAGTTATGAACCAATAATTAAAGAAACTTCCACTTTATGTTTTCTTTTCGGACTTGAATTCAGAACTTAAAGCCAATAGAAGACCTGGTCGTTTTCATTTTTACCAGTTTTAACATATGCTACGTGGTGGTCCACTGATTGGTTAAGAATTCCTACGAAATTGGCACCAATAATTTCCCCTTTATTTATCATTTGGGAATTTGGAATCCTAGCGTACAAGAAGTTTCTCCTACCTTGTACGCAACAGTAACTTCATTGAATGGGCTTCAATTATTTGATATGAATTCATGGGCTTCGACTTATCATTTCAAAAGCCCATTAATCTCACAAAAAGTTAAATCGAATTTCACATTATTACCGTGCTCTTCAAAATATTTTGTTCTTCGAAACTAGGTTTACTGGTTTTATTACATTGATTTGTTTTTTGACATTTTTATAGGAATTTCATGGAGACATGAGTTGTGTCAACTTTAGAATATCATATGATACAATAGATAAAGATGTTTGAATTTGTTGCTTAATTTTATGATCACTATATTCACGTTAATGTTTAATTAGACATATAGCCGACGTGATCAAATGAAGTCGATAATATTTCACTTGAAGTCTAGTGTTAAAATTAAATTAGCTACAACAATCAGCATTTTCTATTATTAATAATAATGTTATCGTGATCATACCGAACATTAAACCGGTGAAGTTAACGTTACACGATATCACTAGTTTAACCAACATTTAATGGTGGTTCTACCAGATTATTATTTTCTTAAATAATAATTTACATGTAAAAAGTACATTAATATTAATATAATTATAGTATGAGTATAAAAAATATATTTTTTCCATTTTATATGAATACTATAATGCCATAAAATGTATTTTGTATTATAATTTGACTATTTTTTCAACTTCATCTGACTATGCAAGTTCTTCTTCAATACCACTATTTTTAAACTACCGTGCTGGAGTCAACGACAATACACGTCTCACCCGCAGTTATTTAGGCTATATATCTTTGACTATGTTATTTTGACCTCATTGCAAGTTTGTTCACATTTGTGACTATGTTGTTCAGTTAGAGTGCTAAGTTGCATATCTACTAGTAGACTATCAAGAATTATCTCACTGAACTTTTGATTAGTATTTAATGTCGTTGTTTTCTTTAAGAACTCATGTTTAATGATTGCAGAGCAATATTCAATAAATGTATCGTATAGGCTAGGGAGTTGATATGCATCGAAACCATAGACCTGTTTATGCATAAGAGCAAAGCCTGAGTTGGGGATTAGGACGTTCCATTGATGAAGAATATTCAAAACCGTTATTTTTATCAGTTTCACAAGCACTTAGGGACTGGGATATGAAAAAGCTCACGGCGATCCTTCGTCTCTCATTGCAGAGCCAGAATTTTGTGGTATAAATAGAAGACAATTACGCATCTAAATAAATTTGAAGGTTGAGTTTTGAATTTTATCTAGTACGTAGGAAGCTCATTGTCCCCGGATAAGACCACTTGCACGAATTCTAGCTCTAGAATGAGAGGCAAAGGAGAACCGCGAGGGTTTTTCATATGTAATATAAACTATATATATACTCTCTCAAATCCTTCATGACCATAAAAAACCTGCAAACATGAAAAGAAACTTTAAATGCTTGAATTTGCATAGGCCATACCAGAATTATATACCAAAATCATATGTAAGATACTAAAATTAATACCAGGAAGACGTAGATCTATGTACATATGCAAGAAATTATTATTTTTTCAATTGGTGAAAGAATAAGGCAATTCAATCAATTATATTTTTTTGCTGGTTAAAGAAAATAGTCGAAAGAAATAAACAACTAATTTGTAGAGAGAATGTGGAGATTAAAGCATTAATCGTAGCTAAAACCCAAATAATATTATCTCAATCAAGATTCTCGTCGTTCATTAAAAAAATTCAAGATCCTGAACTTCTTTTATGAACACAAATTTGGATAAAAAAATCTCAGATAAACATCAACTCAACATCCAAAAGCACAACATTCGGCATAGAAATTGTAATATACTAAAAATCAAAGAAATTCAGGAAAGAAACTCCAAATAGCAAAGCATCATGAGAAAAGATGAAAAGAAACATTAATTGAAGAAAGAAAAGTAAAAATCAAGAAAGAAATATTATACCTCAAACGACCCAATTAACACTCAAGAATACATTTTTCCTCTCCTCATGAATCAAATCTCTCACACTCGAAGGGAAAAATCTCCGACTTTTTATTTTTCTCCGTATTTTCTTTTGTTTATTTTTCGGTTTAGTTGGAAAAAGTAACTTGATATATAACGAAGTTTCTCTTGCCTTGTATAAATACGAAATTTCAATCAAAAGGGCTTCGTTTATTGAACTGGGCCTTTATAATCTTTACAAAAGCCCATCAATATCACAATTAGTTGGATGTAAACCAATTCAAATCACTATCAGCCCATTAGTTTAAGGCCTAGTCTAGCTCCAAAACTATACAAAAACTATATACAAAAAACAACTTTGCAAAATTACAACTTAGCGAAATCTATTTACATAATCATATTTTATGTTAGAAATCTATTAAAAAAACCATTCGATATTATTTGCAAGTATGTTAGAAATCTATTAGAAATATATGTTAGATACTATTAGAATCTTAGTAAATTGTTATATGTCTTATACGGGAATTCTAATAAAAAATCATGCATTTCAACTCAGTATCTGTTAGAAATCTATTGTACACTCGGTGAAAACTTTACATATGGCCAAGTTTAGGAAAACGGCCCTCCTTATAAATACACAACTGAAAGTTTGGAAAAGTTCATAACTCATTGGCAGGCTAGGACAAATAAAATTGATACATTGAATTTGAGCTCGTATCTTTTGACTTTTTCCGATAACTTTAAGGCATCCATTTACAAAATAAGTTTTAGCCAGTTGGTGTTACATTTATCTCATTCCTCATAAGTTATTTATAACTTACAAAGAGTTTGAAAAATAAGAAGTGAAATGTTTTAAGTTTACTCATAAACTTTTATAAATAGTTGAAGTGTTTACAAAGGTTCGTTTAATAGGTTGTCTATTAATAGTTGAAGAGTTTGATAACAAGGGTATATTTGATTTTAATTGATCAAAACTTGAGTGCTTATAAACTGTTCAAACATAAGCTACAAAACATATTTATAATTGTTCTTATAAACCAACAAAACACTTTTAAATACTACTTATGATTTAAGAGTTAAAAATTTTTATAAGTTATTTCACAGACTTAAAAGCAATTAGACACACACCTAAAATCTCTCTCTTAGACATTTTTCCACAATTTCCTTTCGTTTAACTCTCGGATCAATTTGCTTTAATGAAGAATTTGGACAAAATTTAATTATACAACTTCACATTTTATTAATTAGTTTGAATGAATTTATTAAAAGATAGATACAGGGTTCCTCCAAAATCAAATTAACAAACAAACAAGTTTGAAATGAAATTCTCTTCAATCGCAATGAATCAAAATATACAAACACGAACATGCATTGATTATACTAATAAATTATTTTCGAGCGAAATAGAATAGCGAGTAAAATTAATTCAGAAAAAGTTAAGCCTTTTATATCAATTTGGTTTTGTTAGGGAATTAATTTATTGTTCTCTTTCATTTCTGAAACCTGAACTGAACTTAACTAAATTTAATAGATCTGAACTAAGCTGAACTTAAATGAACTGATAACAAAATATATATTATTAGCTCACAGGCCCATATGCTCATCCATATACAACCCAAAAAGACATATAACACATGACACCCATAGAGAGAGCCATATGACAGTAATTAAAGAGGGGCAAAATAACCATCGCAAGCCATTAAGGAGAATCTCATTAAAAACTCAAATATAACCGTTGTCTTAATTACAATGATCACCTTGTCCCATATATAAAGCGGAATTGCTGAGGAATGGGGTAATTAGTCCGACACATTTTCAATCTACATTCTTATTCCCCGTGTCTTAAGAGTTAATTTAGACATCGGAGTGACTACGCCGGACAACCCGGCTTAGTCCTCTAAAGCTATTATTGTCTTGCAAGCACCCCGTTTGGTTTCCGTGACATCAGAACTAAATTGAACTCAATGAACCTGAACTTAATTGAACTTAATGATAAAACACGAATTATTAAAATAATAGTATAAACCAATAAACATTAAAAAATAATAACGTGTTAGTACTAATCATTACAAACAGTAATATTAATAACTACATATGTAAAATAATTTTAATAATAAAAAAATTGTTATAGTACTTAAACTCATTTAATTAAAATTTTGTTATTCAAATAATAATTTTTGTTTCCATTACACATGATTTAATATTAATTATAATATATATTATAGTTTGGATTTAAATTATAACTTATTATTGGATTACAAAAACATAATATTTTTTTAATTAATATATGTTTTCGTTTTATTATTTCATATCACATTTTCTAATTAATCAATATAATGATTATAATTGAAAATATTATTATATTATAGTTACATTAATAATGTTATTATATTAATATTACTAGTAATTATTACTATATTTATAATTAATGATAACTACATTGTTTAGTAATTATTTTTTATTAATACTTTTGTCATTGTAATTATTATTATTATTATTACTATTAATTTTTATTAAAGTATTAATTAGAATAATTGTTATTCAAATTAGAATTAATGTACCTGAACTGAACATAATGGACTTTAACAGAACCGAACTGAATTTAATGAATCTGAATGGAACTAAACTTAACTGAATTCAACTAAATTAAATGTGAAGAGAACATGATCTCACTGTTCCATGTTGATTGTGAAGTGAAAAGACCAAATTAACTTTTAACCCCTTATTTAGGAAACACATCTTCATTCTACGCCACATGCTGGAAAGTGCATGAATGCTATTCATATTTCTTTGTGATGAATTTTTCTTGTGGGAAATGATTATTTTGGTTTATTGCTTCAAATTCAAATGAACAAAAAGTATACGAGATTACGATGGAAGCAAATAACATGATAGGACTTTTTCCAATTATACTAATTTATGACTTAATTTGTCCCACTTTTTGCTTGATAAACATATAAGATGGCTCTAAAATATTGGCTATCAAATCGATTAAGACTTGTAGACTACCTTAAGCCTTTAACATTCTTTTTTATATCCCTTATAAGCTATAATCTAATCTGTATACTCTAGATATATTGTTATTACACATGGTGTATCTTCAAAATGTAGCTATATTTTTTTTAATGAAGGCCCCTAACTTAAAGAAAAAAAAGCTACGTGTTTCTCATCGGAAAAAATTGGAGTGTAAACAAAGTTGTGCGTTTAATACAACGACTATAAAATCTTAATTTACTAAAAAGGACACCAGTTGAATACATGCATTTAAAGAGAAAAATAGTTTTATATGTGATTTCAGAAAATAAATACGGAAAATTTAATTATTCCATTGATGCCAATATATGCAATTATTTATGAACAAAAAAAGACTCCTGGATAAATTCTTTATATATTGATAACACATTTTTAAAGCTGTTTAAAATTGATTTTCGTAACTCTTAAATTTTATGCACAAATAAACTGGTATAGAATTATAAGGATAAAAGAATGATTGAGTTGATGCAATAATTGTAAAAGGTAGAAGAGTGAGTTTTGTAGAATTGAATTTAGCAAAAATGAGGGTGGCAATAAGAATTATAGAGATGCGTGGCCATTAAAAAAAAACAAGCAAGCGAATCACAAAGACGGACTTCCATTGAAAATGGGCACAAATCCATGATTGCAATTGGTAGTCAGGTCAACTCGAGATTATGACAAGCCACTTCTGTTAATTTTTGTTGGTTTCGAAAGAAAGGTTTACAAATTACTAATTGAATTGTGAAAGTGAAACATAAAGACAGAGATACTGAAATCATTAAGGATCTGACCCATCTATTATTACACTCAAGAATGATCTCTTTAAACAGTAAATCCCATTTCTCCTGTGTTCCTATCTCTAAACTGTAAACATAATTAAAGCCACAAATTTTACTTGTTTAATTTCCGATCCAATAATCATCACTTCTTCTTTATGTCTATTTACTTTTTCTTTTTCTATTTAAGGGTTGACTCTCCTGTCTCCACACCACATGTATACTACTGTCATGAGTGAAGTGAATGAACACTTATAGCTACCCATTACACCCGCTTCATTAAGGGGGGCCCATGCCTTTGATCAATAAACACTACTCACAGTCCGTGCGAGTTTAGAGTTGTCCATTACTTACTTTTAATAAAGCAAACGCTAGTTTTGAGAATACCGGAAGCACCATCTATTCCAAAATTACCATATTAAACATTGGCTTTTAATTTTTTCTTTCCATCTACACATTCCTAAACTTGTTTAAAAGGGGTTATTATCACCCGAACTTTCAAATATCTCAAATGTCTCCCTGAACTTGCTTAAAATGCATGAGTTTGCCCCCCTTAATATCACATGTCAGCTTTCAGTTGGAGAAAAAAATATAAAAAAAAATACATCTTTCAAAAACCAAACCAATTTGAAATTGACACTTGGTTATAGGGGGGTAAAGTGACTCGTTTTAAACAAGTTCGAAGAAGTATTTGACACATTTGAAAGTTTAAGATGACAAAAACCTATTTCGAACAAGTTTAGAAAGCGTAATTAAGTCAACTTTTTTGATATCCCATTGATGACGTACTCAAATTCTCTCTTCCCATTCCCATCCTCCAAAGTAGAATATTGACAAGTAGACAATTATGAAAGAAAAATAAAATAACTGAAAAATTAAAATTTTAAATAATAAGAAATAATTAAAAAAGTAACACTTGTTAATATTTCAATGAAGGACAAATATAGAGTAAAGGAACCAGAGCAACGAGAACGAAAATCTAAATTCCCTATTTAGGAGCAATTGGTCCAATATAAATCAAATTCTATTATCTAAAAATTGTTGTAAGACCGTTGTCACAAAAAAATTCAATATACAAATTTTAGTTAGACCAGCATATTTCGATTTTGAACAAAAAATTTCGACTCTTAATATTAATTATATGCCATTAATTCCACTACTTTTCGAGAGAACGACTTGAAAAAGTATTAAAAATGAATTTTTTCGAAAATATAATTTGAAAAACAATCTCAAAATCATATTTCAATACAAGTCATGCGTTCTTTATAAATTAAACCAAAACTATATATTTCCCATTACATGGCTCTAAATTTGGGTAAACGGTTCCTCATTTAAATAAATTAGTAGGTACAGTAACATTTTGAAAAAAATTGGGTGCCAAATAATTACACTTTTATATTGTTAATAGATAAAGAATTACATACAAGGCAATTAATACATACCCGAGCACCTTTTTTAAAAAATCTATAATATATCTATTAATATTTATTTATACATGTTTTTTTAGTGAAACTATTTTTTTTATTCAAATGATTGAAAGTTCGTAATTAAACACTTAAAGATATTATGAAAAAAAGAAGAAAATAAACACAGCTATTGAATGAGTTTTTTAACACCTCATAGCGTTAACATATTATAGCGATGATCAATTAAGAATTTATTCGTTTAAATTGTTACGTGGATACATATAATGATTTTTATGTCTTTTTTTAATGTCCTGATTAAATGCTTAGAAACAACATAATTAATTTAACGTCTTAATTAACTTGATCAACTTAATGTATAAACAATAATCCAACAATAAAAAAATTGTAAGGTCAACCACACTAAAAAATCAACAAGTCCAACATGTTACTATGATAAAATTAACTCATATTTTTTCAATAAAGAAAGATCAATATTGAGGTATAATCCCTTATTGAATTATAGCGTGCTTCTTCTTCTTGGATTTGACTTGCAAGTGAGAATATGTTTGTTTGCTCAGAATTCAAAATAGCCTTTGAAGTAAACAAGTACATATAAACCAATGAAAGGAACAATTTACATTAGTATACGTCGTAGGTTACAGATATGATCCAAACAAGATGTAAGAGCGAAAACCCAAGGATAAAGGAAAACAAACACACTGAAAACAAAATAGAGGAATCCACAATAAGCAATCCAAACCTACCACATTAATTATAAATTATTTATGTTGTGAAGCTGGAGGACTTTTCCCTAGCTTAGATAATTTCATTTCTCCTGTTCTTGGGCTTTTAAGTGATCCAGGTATTTTAGGACTTCTCTCCCCTCTTAATTCACTCAAACGAGGACTATATGAGTACGAAAGTCCAGGGCTTTGATGGGATTTAACATCATGAGCAGGTGTACCAGTTGAGCTTGTTATTCTAGGACTGCTCACATGTCTAAATTCTCCGCGGCTTCGTGTAATAACTTCATCAAGTATCTCTGCATCCCCTGCCTGAGCCGCCCCTGCCCCCATCTCCGATTCCTGTCAGGATTTGAGATTTTTTCAGTTACTGAATTTTCAGGGCTGTATAAATTATATGTTCAGGATATACTTACTGTTGCAAGGTTGTAAGGTAAAGCTGGTGCTTCTTCGTAATCTGCTGCATCTAGATCCTGAAGGTGTGCTCCTTTAAAGAACTTAGGGAGTATGTATTGTCTTACTGGAACCAAAAGCATGATCATCAATGGAAACATGAGACCCGCGATTGGAATCCATGTCAGACCGAAACATACTAGCAAATATGTTGTCTGAAAAATGGTGAAAACTGCTATTGTCTTGAAAGGCACTGTTTCCACAAATGTTGCATGGTAGTCCTCAAGAACTCTGGCAAGAAAAACAACCAAGTTTAGAAACTGAAACGGGTAATTTGAATTTGGAAAAGGGTTGATGTAAACTGTACTTGTATCTTCTGCTCGGAGCAGTGAAAAGTAGTAGTATTCTTTCCCAGAACTGATTTCCAGGCAAACTTTCAATGGCCATGAAGGCAAAGTAACCCCACAAAACAGAAGTTGGAATCCTTTTAAGGAAAGGCATGGCAGCCAAACAACCCCCAACCATGATGGCTTGAAGGAAGTTGCTAACTCGCTGTTCCTTTACTTCGACTGGCAATAAATCATCAATCTCCTTCTCAATGTCAAATATTGTCTCGTCTACTGGCGCGTCGATATGCCCAGTACATGTAGCTGCTTGGATGGTTGAATCTTTAAATTCTTTTAAACCCTGCTCAATATTGTACCCATCAATTCATAACTATGTTCGACAGCTATACTTAAAGTTTGTAGATGAAAATCGAGCAGTGATCATACCGTTGAGGGCTGTTGGTAGATCAAAGGGGTCTGCATTTGCTGATAAGCTTCTTGCATATTTCCATATACTTGTCCCAAGCTGGCGTTTTTTCTTATGCTTTTTCGTGCAGTGGCGACGAGTCTGTTTCGAAGCAGCTGTATACAAGGAGAGAAGCATTTTCTTAAAAAAGAAGTTATTGGCATATTGCTGCTACTAAGTGACCTATTTTGAGGACACTTGCCTGATGCTTGAGAGTGGCCAAGCTCTTTGTATGCATTGGAGACTGTGGGATGACTCCATTAGACGGTGGAATTCCAACAAGACCACACATTAAAGTCTGAAATCATTAGTTTTGGTATTCAATTGAGTGAGGGAGCAATCACATGATGTTTATTAATATTAATCATCTAATAAGTGTTATAGAAGGAAAGTTTTACCAAGAACCCCAAAAGAAGCAAGTCATAGTGATAAGAAGCTGGCTTTCTTAAGTTGAATTCTTTCTGCTGAGCAAGTTGAGATGCTACACTATGATCAAAGTAGTAAAGTACAGCAATCATAGTGGCAGGAACGAAAGCTCCGATTATGTAAACAATGGGAACGTTTAACATGTCCTGCAATATTAAGTTCATGTTTTTATTTTTTAGGCTATTGTATCATTCAACTGAAAAAGATTTAAAAGAAAACATGCCTTGATGACAGTCCAATTCTCATAAGCACCAGGGGACCAAGGGTCTGGGCTGAAAAGGCGGCGAGGGATCCCTTGAGGGACATTTCCTGCTGGGATGTAGGACACAGCTGTCCAAACTAGGACCATTAGGGGTACACCATAGTCTGCTATCAAGCTTCTAAGCCAACCTGCAAAAGTAGTAACTGTTTATGACTTTCCAAATACTAAATAGTTCCAAAAGTTGCCAAGAATATGATCTTTGTCACATACCGGTCCCATATCGCCATGATCTTGCCTTTCTGCTTCTTAATGCAGAAAACAAAAGTCCAAAGGACAGGACCAAAGCAAACATCCCATTTGCAAACCTCCATGAAGGTAAGAATTCCACCTGTTTAGGATCTTCTCGCTGCGGAAGGCGAAATTCATCCACAAGCCCCTGCAAGAACCCAAGATTAGCTAAATGTTATCACAGGATTAACTGTTTGAGTACTGATTGATGCTGAGAATTCAAGATTAGGCATGCTAATTACTTTAATAGCTTGTTGCATGAATAGCATTGCAATGAGGAGACCAAACAATTCTCCTGCCACACGGGTAAATCTGTTGATAATGGAGCAGGCTCCAAGGATTGCCAGCAAGAACAGGAGGATTGCAGTCCAAACGCATACCCTGCAATATAAGGATTTAATTAAAGTCAAACCAAATTGAAAGATGTAAAAAATGAAGGGTGAAAATGAACGGAATTCAGCTCACCATCCAGTCCATGCCAGAAACAATTCACGGCCCAAATCTGTTCTCTCTTTAACAAAGTTGAACATAAATGTGTACATGATTACAGTAGGCTCTGCAACTCCTAAAATCAGAAGAGGTTGACCTCCAATTATGGAGTGTATAATTCCACATAGTGCTGTGGATGCGAGAGTTTGGACTGCTGTTAGAACTCCATCTGCAACCAAACAAATCCGTTTTCATTTTTTAGATCCCTTCCGGATTTTTATTGAAGGAAGAATATTCAAAGAGGAAAAGGGAAAAAAGTAAGTTTAATACCAGTATTTCTCTCCAGTTGTTCCCCAAATGAGATCACAGGAATTGCTGAGGCAAAGAATATGTAAGTGGTGGGAGCCAAAATCCTGAAAAGAAATTGAACCTTAAAGATTAAAGAATTCATGATTTGACCAGTTGCAATTTTGTAAGCAAATTAAAGATCACAGTATATACCTGAAACCTGCTTTGAATCCTCCAGTCCAATCTTGTTTATAGCACAGTAATCTTCCCCGAAGATCATTCTTAATTCCACGGAAAGGAACAAATGTCTCCTCCATGACCGAAGTTCACTGAGTAATTTAAGCAAACACTACGAGTGCTTTAAAGTCTGTTGCAAATTACAAACTCCAAGGGTCCAAATTACGGACTAAACTTTGCCGGTGAGTTAGTCGGTGATAACAATTACATGATTATCGAAGCTAGACAACAGAAAAGCAAATCTACTTTTTGGAGTCAGACCAGATACAATTGATAGTAATGCGGATCAAACAGGCCGTAACTGGGATTGAAATTGCAGCATACAATCAAATTATCCAGGATTTTGAAGAAGAAAGTAAATCAATGATAGGCAATTGATTAAGAAATGGCGATTGAGTTGGTTGGCAATGTGACTGAGCTGGCTATGCAATACAATGAAGCCATTTATATAGTAATTGCAGCTTTGTTTTAATTGGTGCAGAGAGTCAAGTGGGGGGGGGGGGGGGGCAAGAAGGAACTCCTTGCTTAGTACTCGTCTACGTCGTTCTTACATTCCACTTGTATGCATCCTTCTTCCGATTTGAACACGTCAGCTTTTATGTCTCGGAACACTGCATCTTATTCGTATTTTACGCTAATGATCAAAAGAAGACAAGACTCTAACAGTATTCTCGAGTATACCCAAACTGCATTGTGAGCAAAAGTTGACTTCCTATTTAATTAATTAATAAATTTGGTTAACATAAACTATTCTAACATCTTTTTTTGCAAAACTATCCCCGTTCTTAAAATACAATTAATACAAGTGTTAGTTCGGTTGGTAGAATAAATGTGCGTAAAGATATATTTATGAGAATAGTGTTTGTATGTTGTGTGATGTAAATCAGTTTAAACAGTCAAAAATAAAAAGTCACAATGTTTTGGATAATGTATCATACCATGATCATTATGATATATTATGCTTATATTCACACTGCTTATGAAATTCAGATTCTCAACAATTCAAGTATAGAATGTATGAAAAATATAGCAATAAAGGTTCGAAATCGAACATGTTTCAGTTATGATATTTGAAGAAGTAACATGAGTTCAACTATAATAATGAAGAGAAAAACACAAAAGTTGAATAATGTTGGACCATTAATGTTAAAGCAGTAAGTATAAACAAAACAGTGAAAATTAAAAGACGAAAATATTCCATGTGGGTTAGAAAAGCAAATAAGTTGACAATTTTGAAAGCAACCAACCATTATCTTCCTTGACAGCCTGCCATGCACCGCTACCTAGTTCACCGTCAGATATTCAAATTGGAAATATATAAATAATAATCCTACGGCTTCTAAGTTCTATCCTCTTTATCTTTCATTCCTTTCAATTGAAGACGAATACTATTTTAAAATGTTAACATATGAATTGTTTTAGAATCCTAATAAGCAAACGGTAGGTTAATTTTTTAAATATCTATTTGGTAAAAACAGGATTTCTTATTTTACGGTTAACGGAATTTTCAAGATTGTATTTAATGCATTTTAGAAGAAAATATAATTCAATTTTATCAATAAATTTGTAAATTTTAAATATAGAATTAAAGAATCATATTAAATTATTTATAAAGGAATGGCTCATTTCCACATAGTCACAGAAAACTCAAACTCCTGAATGTTAAAAACTCGTGTAAATTCAACTGTCTATAATCGTTAGAAATACCACATTGACAAAATAACCATAGGATATTATTTTACTATTTTTATACTTTTTGTAAAAACTTTCAAAATAAATAATATGAGTATCTTATCATCGTAGACTCAAACATCACTGATCTGATTCAATCATAATAAATAACAAAGTAACGAAAACTTTATCTTTAACAAACTCATAATATAATTTACCATATGAGTAATATGACAATTTTAATTTAATATTCATGGAGAAATTTTCATTTATCAGAAATTCAGTAGGCAGTGGCGGAGGGAGGGGTAGGGGCGGTGGGGCACATGCCCCACCAACCGCCGGAAAACTCCCTCAGTTCCCTCCGCCGGTAAGGTAGACGGAGGAAGGGTGCCCTACTATGCTCTATCAATAGTTCCGAGGAATGAGGAAGACAAATTCCTTCATGAATTAAGTGTTGAGTTCATCCTTTAATTAAAAATAATAGTAACTGGAACTTTCCTATCAACGGAGTTGAAAGAAAATTTTAACAGAGATACAAAGGTAGGATAGGAAATAGAGAAAACCGAATATTTGGTTCCTATATTTTATATGTGGACCCATATAATTTTTAGTTAAAATTAAAACTAATCCATGATGATCATAATTTACATCTAACGGTCATGATTTTCTTATACTTTTAATTAGGTATTTTAGGTGATGACTTATAATGATTTTGTGCACTGTTCTACAATAATAGATAATATTAGACGGTATTTTTTTGAAGTAACTATTCTATCAATAAATGTTATTTGCTATTTTCATATAAATCTAGCATACAAACAAAATTTGGTTAATTTAATAATAAAAATAAAAATTTATTTAGTATATAATTTTTGTTTGTAAAAAAATTTTTTTGCTAATATATATTTTTTTCATAAAATATATTTTACAAATATTTAAAAGCTACGGAAAGAAATTGAACCGGTTGAGAAAATATTGACACATTTTTATTTGCTTGACAAAATTTAGTAATTTAATTAATAACTGAAAGTTAGAATTACTGATCGAGTGCCAAATCCCATTATGTTTTCTGCCACTGAACTTAATTAAAGCTTGGTCATCGTGTATATTGAAATATTCAAAGATAAAGAAAAAGAAAATTATCTTGAAGACAAAAACATACACAAAGTTAAATATTGTGAATCATATTAACTTTTGTAATGCACTTGTGCCCCCACCGGAACCAAGATCTTGGCACCTCCACTGTCGGTAGTTGCAAATATAATAGCTGATAGTGATAATTAATTTCTCAATTTTATTGCAAAATCCAAAACTTAACATAATAAAGTGGAAATGGAAGGATGAGATGAAGAGCGGTATTATGGGCTTCTTTTAGGTAGTGAGACAAAACCCAGTTGACTTTAGTTTTTTGGGTTATTTATTTTTTAATCAATACGATCTGAATCATGCGAATTGATCGGGGTTCCTCTTTATATGGTTTTTGTTTCATTGATGTGTTGTATTTATGGATTCAACCTATATCACAGCAAGAGTTATTGCATTCATATAAATTCTTGGCCATGTGCTTTTCAACCTTCAAACAACTCATCATTCTTGACATCTTATACCTACTAAATTGCTAACAATAACTCCTACTCTATATGTGTTACGTTTATTATCTATGATTGAAGATATATTTTTTATCCTTAGAATAATTAATAATGATTATAATTTATAATCAAATATTTAAAATTATTGTTTAATAAAAAAGTAAAAACATATTCACTACAAGAAAACATATATTTTGCAATGGATAGTTTGCAACGGAATATTTTCCATTGCAAATTCGTTAGCTTGCAACGAAAATTACAAGGGAAATCAAATTCCGTTGCAGAATTATTATAACTGATATAATAAATTTTTTTGCAATAAAAATTGCAACTGTTTAGAAATTTCATTGCAAAGAAGTTAGCGGGTAAATATGGAGGGAAATTTTGCAACGGATTTTGTAAGTGGTTTATAATTTCGTTGCAAGTATTGTGCAAGAGAATTAGAAATAGATATTTGCAACTGATTTTCGTTGCATGTTACATTATAACAATTGAAATAAAAATAAATGATGAATAAAATAAAGTGAGATATTTTTCAGTCTGACTTAACAAAGGGTTTACCCTCTGCTTCTCCTTTCTCACTTTGGTCTCTCGATGGCCGCCGCCATAACCAAGGGGTTTTTTATTTCCATCCATTTTTTCATCAAATGGACGTGCTCCTTTTCAACTATGTCAAACCAAGTTCTCTTCTTCTTGTGATTTACACCCTCATAAAATGAATTGAGCAGTAAACCTAAAATGAAACATTTCCCTATCTCCGATTTTAGCAGCAACTTCCCCCTCCTTTACTTCGATTTCAGCATCCACTTCCATATATATCTGTGATTTCAACCACCTCTTCTGGCTCGTCGTGAGATTTTCAACCACCGTGCGCTTCACCGTCTATCTTTTGCGCCGCCTTGCTGTTGTCTCCGGCCTCACCACCAGCTCCACTAATAGGTTCCGATTTCCCCTTTTACCCTTCTTTGTCATCTGATCTCCTCATTTCAGGCAAGCTTTCCATTCCCGGTTAGTTCTTCACTTTCATTTCCTTTATTACCGCCGATTCTAGTTTGTTCATTTACTTTTGTGAAATTAGGTTTATGTTTGTAAAATTAGGAGTTATGCTTGTGAAATTAGGTTAGTTTCAAGATTAATTGTTTTTGAAATTTTCTTTGGGTTTGTTTAATCGTATTTGTGGAGCTTTTGTTCCGTTTTGTCACTTGGTTGTAGAGATCCCTATATGATGATCTTCTTCCTCCTAATCAATATTGAGGTTTGAACCTTTTGTTTTATAGTTGGAAATTGGATTTAATGTCATTATGTTTTTGTGATTCTGTATGGTTCCCTCATGAAATTGAAAGAGATTATATCGATGAATTTGTTATCTTGTGTTCATTGTTGATGTTGTCACAGTTAGAGATGAAGTCAATTGAGTTTTGATGTGGTTCTCTGAAAGTTAGTTTTTTTTTCTATTTATTAAATGAGTTTAGCTTTACATAAACTCTTTTAAAATTGATAAATTCTTTTGAGTAGCTTCGAGTTTTGACAATGAAGTTTGTATGCCTAAGAGACAATTGTCAACTGATTTCACATTGCTTTATTTTTTAGATTTTTGGTATTCGATGTGGCTGCTGCATCTATTGTTCAAATGCACTGTGCCACACTGAAAGATTATCAAGAAGTAGCAGCTAAGGTTAGTTTGCAATTTAAATTAAGCCACTTTAGTATTATAGTACTTTCACTCATTGATACTCTCATAGTTGTTAAAGACGGGCCTCGGGTGCACCTGACATAGGGCGCCACGCATAGCACAGGCAGGGTGGTGTCCAACAGGCGCACCTCAAGTGCGCCTTTGAGCGCCTCACAGGGGCACCTCAGAGCACCTAGGCACGCCTCATGGACACTTCTATCTTAAGGGGTTTAATTTTGCATAATTATGTTTTTTACATCCATTTTTAAGAGTTTTAAATAATAATATAAGGTTAGATATTCCTAATTCAATTCTTATTAAGGCTAAATCAACTCAAGTATAGATATTCTTAATACAACATTCAAAATTTACATATATATATACCTCCAACAATTCTTTTTAATGGTTTTAACTTACTTTAATATATTTTCCATCTATTTTAAGAGTTTTAATGAAAGAAATAGAGTGTAGATAATTGTAATTCAATTCATTTTTAAGGTTGGATTAATTCAAGACTAT
>CATIWQ010152041.1:0-12364 GCA_949673415.1 Euphorbia schlechtendalii
TTATTTTCTTTATTCCATTTTTCTTGTTGATCTTTAGAGCTAGTCCTTCCCTGTGGGATCGATATCTTTTAAAACTACATCGTAACTGTATACTTGCAGTGATCACCATTTTTCTATTTAGATAAGCGGTACTGACAACACCTGTTCATGTTTTGAAATTATATCTTATCGGTAAGAAAGTGGGAGACAAGGTTTTTGGCTTCATTATTAAATAAAAAAAATCCTAGGAGTTATTAGAGTCGAAACCTTGCGAACACTTATCTGCCCAATCTCGATAAGTGGTCACCATTTTGCTCAGGATCTTCTTGATAGACTTGTTGGCTACCTTCACCGCCCCATTAGCTTGTGGTCTACATGGCGAAAAGCGATGATGCTCGATACAGTATTTCTTGAGAAGTTCTGCCGTTGCCCCCTAGAATTGCACTCCGTTATCTAAGATAAGGTTATGAGGGATCCCATAACGGGTGAAGATGTGTTTCTCTACAAACTTAGCCATTTTCTTAGCGGTGATATTGGAGTAGGATTCGGCTTCTACCCACTTGGAGAAGTAATCAACTGCCACCACGATGAACCTATGACTGTTGCTGGAAGAGGGGCAAATCTCACCAATTATGTCGACCCCCCATGTCGAGAATGGCCAAGGAGTAGATAAATGGTGGAGATCTGAGGGGGTAGATGGTTGAGATCCCCATAGACTTGGCATTCATGGCATTTCTTCACTTTCGCTACACAGTCTGCGACCATAGTAGTCCAATAATAACCTTGACGTTGAATCTTTTTTACCATGGCTAATCCATTCATATGTGGCCTGCAATCCCTTGTGTGAGTACATCGTATGACAAGCATAGCCTCATTCCCATTCAAGCAACGGATCTAAAGTACGTCTGAACAAATCATTGTCAAGAAGTCGGAATTGGATGGCCAGGCGATGGAGGGAAGTGCGCTTAGAATCTGTGGTGCCCTCAGGATAGATCCCATCTTTCAGAAATTGAACAATATCGAAGTACCAACAACCTAAGTCCGAGTCCTCATCGACTGTCACTGCTCTGCAATAATAAGGCTCTCTTGTCAATTGAAGCACCAATGGTTTGATGAGTTGGGTCTGGGGCCCTTCCCACATAGAGGCCAAAGTAGCTAGGAATCTGCCATTTGGTTTTCTTCTCGTAGAATGTGGCAAAATACACATTTATCGAACTTGGTGGAGGCTACCTAGACCACTTCCATATAGGGGCGAAGCGACTCCTCCTTGATCTCCCAATCACCAGTTACTTGCCGAATTACTAAGGTTGAATCTCCGATGATTGAGACTTCCTTGGCCTTCACCTTTCTTAATGCTTCTAAGCCAAATAGACATGCTTCATATTCTACCTCGCTATTCATGACCGAGAACTCCAAACGCTTGGATAGTGGAATGACCTCATTCTGGGGTGTGACCAAGACTACGCCTAGACCTACTCCCTTGAGATTCATTACTCCGCCGCTTCTTCTACCAAGGAGAGTTACTCGTCTAGGAATTCCAAGTTTCCACATAATCAGAGTCCATTGCCAGATTGGCTAAGAATTCAGCTTCCACTATACCTTTAATGACTTTCCTTGTGATATACTCAATATCGAACTCGGAGAGGAGTAACAACCATCTGGAAAGCTTACCTGCTAGTGTGGGGGACTGGCATAAGTATCTCATGGGGTTGACCTTAGCCACCACCTGAACTCGATAAGATTGGAAGTAATGGCGTAGTTTCTTAGTCAACCATACCATTGCCGCTCAAATCTTCTCCCTGATCGTGTAGCTGGTTTCATACTCTAACAACGTTTTACTTAAGTAGTATATTACGTGCTCTTTCTTGTCATCATCCTCTTGTACTAGCATTGCCCCGACAAAGGATTCTTCAACGGCCAAGTAGAGGATAAGAGGACATCCCTGAATGGGGGGTTTTAGAATGGGAGGCTTGACCAGGTATTGCTTGATTTTTTCAAACACTATCTGACAGTGGTTGGTCTACACCACCGGCTGCTATTTCCGTAGCAACTTGAAGATTGGCTCACAAATGGTAGATAAGTGGGCGATGAATCTACTAACATACTACAGGGATCCCAAGAATGATTGTACTTCCTTCTTTATCTTCGGCACAGGTATTTCCATAATGGCTCGGCTCTTGTCTGGATCCATTTCTATGCCCCTTTGACTCACTATATGCCCCAATAGCTTTCTTGAGGTGACCCCAAATACGCACTTCTTCGAATTCAGGCATAGGTTGTACTTCTCGATTCGGGTAAGAAACCTATCAAGGACTCTCGGACATTCTTCTCGAGTATTGGACTTGACTAGCATATTATCCACATACACTTCTACTTCCTTGTGGATTAAGTCATGTAGTAAGGCTGTTGCAACTATTTGATAGGTTGCACCGGCATTCTTCAACCCAAAAGGCATGACCCTGTAGTAGTAAACCCCCCATTCGGTGATGAAGGTAGTTTTAATCTTATCTTCGATAGCCATGAGGATCTGATTATACCCTGAGAAACCATCCATGAATGAGTACATAGCGGCCCGTGCAGCGTTATCGACCAAAACATCGATATGAGAAGGGGGAAGTCATCTTTTGGGAAAGCTTTATTCAGATCTCGAAAATCCACACAAACTCGGACCTTTCCCTCCTTCTTTGCAACTGGTACAATGTTGGCGAGCCATGTAGGGTATTCTACAACCTCCAAAAACTTGGCCTCTACTTGCTTGGCTACTTCCTCTTTCACCTTCTCATCCCATTCAGGTCGTAGCCTCCGTAGCTTCTGCTTGACAAGTTTAACTTGCAGTTCAGTTGGAATTCTATGTTCGGCTATCTTTCTATCAACACCTGACATGTCATCATAGGACCATGCAAACGCTACCATGTGTTTTCTAAGTACATTTATTATCTTACGTTATTCCTCAGGAGTCAGATCTCTCAAAATCATCACCATTTGAGGCGATTCATCCGCACTTAAATTGATTTCATGCAATGAAGTATTAGTTATGCTAAAAACGTTATGTGAATGATCATGAAAATGCATGTTGCCATCTGGCGAAACATCACACAAGTAAGCAAAGTACTGATTCATTAATTGAAACTCCTCATAGGCGGAATTGTTAACATAAAAAATGTTTGCAATATTAAAGATTACATTATCAGCATCATTCTCCTCCACAGGCGGAGGGAATTCATTCATCACAGCAGCCGACTCTTCAAGGGTGGGCTCAGCAAGTCCCGCTTTCTTCTCCATGGTAGCAGCTTTGGTGATGACCTCCGCGAATGTTGCTACCTCCGTGGATGTTGCTACTTGCTCCTTGGCGCCCCCATCCTTCTTCTTCATCAAGACCTCCACGGGTTCACTATCCCCCAAGTATGCTTTTCCCCTTCAATGGTGCACACGCTGACCATATTGCAGAAGGATGGTCTTTTATGTTTGTAGATTTTATGTGTGGGAGTAAATCCTAGTGCAACTCTAGGGGTTAGTAGGAGAGGATTAATGGCTTCCACCATCCCTTGGTGATATTTCCAAGCCCTTTACCCTGAAAAAATCCCTACTTCTTCATAATTCTTTTCAGACCTGCCGAGAAGTAGAAGTAGCCCACATGAATCGTCTTCTTCTTCTCTACCCCTTGTTGGACAATCATGGCCAACCTTGGGCCTTGTTCCATGAAAGTTACTACCACCATTGTGGATTCTTCATCTACCTCTATAGTAACTGGCTTCCCTTAATTTCCACGCATCTTTTTGCACATTTTTCACTCTTTTTTCATAGATTTCCAACTTTAATCATTTTACTTCCAAGATTTACCTAGTACCTAAATTTGCATAAAAAACAACTACATAGTACGTGAAATCTTTTATATTAAGTATGAAAATGACTTAAACTATGATGTTTAATGTTTAAAATTATTATAATAATAAGTGTAATTATAAACTTATCACTCTTCCCCTACCACGACCACTTTGCACTGTAGGATTAGGAGCTACAGCTGGTGCGGATGAACTTGTCTTCATTTGAGGATAATTTGCAATCAAATGTTCTCTCGCGCCACATCTGAAACAAGCTCTCTCTGTTCCCCAACATTCTCCGGTATGAAACCTTCCACATTGTGAACATTTTGGGGTTTCTCCTCCTCCTCTACCTAAAGGTACACTTGGCACTAATCCAGAACTTATAACTTACCTCTGTGAAAATCCTCTATAATGAAACTGTGTTTCCTCTGAAGCTCCCTTCTATTTCTTACTAGGTGGAGGTTGTGAACTTGCTTGACCCTGTGACTGTTTCTGAAATCCTGATCTTTTAGCCATTCTCTGTTGTGTACTCAAATTGATCTTCTCAATACCCATAGCAACATCAACTAAATTGGTGAATACTCTAATTTTCGATGCAAATAGATGTAATTTGATTTCATCATTCAATCCATCTTCGAACCTTTTACATCTCTTTGCTTCACTGTCGACAATATCATGGGCATATCTTTCAAGCTTGGTAAATTGATATTCATATTCAGACATAATTGTTCGCCCTTGCCTTAGAGATAAAAACAATCTCTTCTGCTCATCCTTAAATCGTTCACTAACATATTTCCTCTCAAATTGTTCTTCGAAGAATGCCCAAGTAATCTCTTCAGATTGCCTTTACCTGATAATATTATCCCACCATCTTCTTTCTTGTTCTTTCAGAAGGCCTTGCACGCAGTCCTTTTTCTCTTCATCTGTGAAGTGAAGCCTGTCCATACACCATTTCAAATGATCAAGCCAGTATTCTGCAGTCGTAGGTTCAACTTCTTCGCCCTTAAAATCCTCAGCATAAAGTTTCTTGAATCTTTCAAGAGGGGTTATCTCTTCTTTCATTTTGAGGTGCTATTGGAGGAATTTGAGGTGTATTCCTTAGTACTTGAGTGATTACTTCAATAGTCATATATTGAAGTAAAGCAACCTGTGCTGTAGTAGGCATTTCAGGTTGATTTTGTTATGGTGGAATCTCAAGCCTTTGTTCCTCCTCATCTCTAGCCCTACGTGATGTACTCTCTACATCCTCTTCTACTGTTACTCTCTGTTCATCAGCCATCACCTATTCCTGAAAATTGGACCAAAGTCGATCTATAACTTATACTTCATATTTATTCCTAAATGGCATGCACAAACTAATCCTAGAATCGCCTAAACCACGCTCTGATATCACCAAATGTAACACCCCCTGATCGAGAGTGTTATGGTAACAGTAACTATCAGTAACTTATCAATTCACATTAATTCTTAAAAAAATTTTACTTTCGATATTCATATACGTAAACTCCAAATATTATCAAAATATAATTCTCACTCCTCACACTAACTAGTACATGCTATTATTTTATAATCCAAAATGTTACATGAAATTTTTAATCCACCTTTAGTCTTTTCACTTTTGTGCTCTTCAAGCTGATCCAATTATATCCCTTCGGTCCACACCATCTACAGAGCTTCTGAATCTACGTTTAGAAAACAACTACATCCTAAGCAATTTTCTTAGTGGTGTACACTAATTTCAACACAAAAATGCTATCAAATAAAATACGTATATAACTTTATAAAATAAAGTGTATAGAAATAAAGATATAAATATAAAGCTAAACCAATATTATAAATCTCAATTAGCTATAATAACAATTATATCAAAAATTTCAAACTTAGAATCATATGTTTGCCCAAAGTAAAATAGGAAGTGAATAACAGTAGTGGGTACGGGGGCGGACAAGCCCGAAGTCGAAGCTTCAATATCAATTCTTCACAATATCAATATATGAACATTTATCTGACAAGCCCGAAGCCGAAGCTTCCATATCAATATCAATATAATCAATATCACAATATCAGTCAAGCCCAGAGACAAAGCTCCATTTGTTTGTACAGTACTATACCCCCTTTATTGGCGCCAATCTACCCGGACTCATTTTCAACTCGTTTACTAAGGGCAATAAAAATATAAAATTCTTATAATTTTAGTATGATTTAATAAATATAATTCAACACAAAATCATGTATTAAGTGTCTCAAATCTTTAAATTTTCAATCCTTAAATATTAATAAAACACAATAAAATTTGCATTCATGTTTTTTAGAAATTTCCAGATTTCGTGACCTGACTTCCCCTGCATTTTTCTCCATTAAAACGACTTCAAATCGAAAAAGTTAATCTTAAAAATTCAGTTTCTTCATATATCAATAGAGTTAAGAATCACTAAAATCAGAGTAGTATAACAAGAGAAAACATCAAAACAAAAATAGAGGTACAATCTGGAAAATTTTCAACAAAATCGAAAATTTGAAATTAGTGTACACAAACTTCTTTTTAAGCTCTTCAATGGGATTCTTCCACCTCTTTCCCTCTTCCACTATTTGTATTAGTTTCTTCTACAACAACCATAATTTTCACAATCAAAATACTACTTGAATAAGCCTTATAATACCTTAAATATGCTTAATCTACCATGAATTCTACTAATTTAACTTCAATTGTCTCAAAAATCACTTACCTCAAGTTTGGGTTACTATTCATTCGAAACTTAACACCTGATTTCTTCCTCTTCTAACCTTAGTTTACATAAATTGGTGATAATAGAAGGCTTAGAGATTGATTTCTAACAAGGATTCGAAGTCGAAACTAAGAAAGCGGAAGTTTTTGAGGTTATAGAATTTTGTAAGGAATGGGGTGAAAAAAGGAAGAAGAGAATGAAGGAAATGAAGAAGATAAGACGAGGATTACGCAGAGAAGTAGAAATGAGGATATGTATTTTTAAAAAAAATATTTGCTGTGAAATTACTATTTTGCCCTTAGTGCAATTATAGTATATACTTATCACATGTTCTCGGTTAAACCATCTTATAATCTCATAATTTAATTCTGTAAAAGAATAACATGCACATACAATTATAAGCTCCCATGATAGCTTATATATTCTCTCTTGTATGAATTATAATTATAGAAATTTTCGGTCTCAAGTTGCATAGTTTCGGGTCAAAGTTTGACTGGCGATCAAACTTCGCTCCGTTTGACTATTACCGAACTTTAACTTTTTCTTATCATTCCCTTAATATAGTAACAATATGTCGATGTCAAAATTTAGAAATTTGGGGATGTTACAAGTCAAACTACTAGCAGCCAAAGCAGCTCCAAAACGAACCATAGCAACAGGTTGAGAGTAAATATGCTGAAAAACTCTCTTATTTCTAGCATTCCAAATAACCCAAAGTAAACAGCAAGCTTATTGCACATAAGCTAAAGACTTGGACGCATCCAATTCTCCAAAATTGCAAAGATACCTACAGATTGAGGAATTAAAAAAGATTGATCAAACAAAGACCACACTTGCCGAGAACAAACACAAGTGAAAAAAACATAAGATGTATCTTCACTACCAAGATAGCAAGATTTACAATAATCACTAACAACACAATATCGAAGAGCCAAATTAGAATAGCAAGGAAGCAAATTACTCAATACACGCCACATAAAAACCCGAATCTTAGATGGAATTTTTAACCCCCAAACGAAATTCCAACTAGCAGCAGACCAATGATTATGCTCCTCCGGGCCACCCACAAGATTACGATAAGCTGATTTTACCGAAAAGACTCCATTAGACTCATGAACCTAGTAGGCAGAATCACGTCTATGATTGAGGGGTAAAGGCGTTATTATAATAAGGGCTGCTTGATTTTCATTGAACTACTTGTGAATTCAGTGATATTCCAGGCTTGATTCTGAATAAAATCGAAAACTCGAACATCAAAGAAGACTCTACCATTTCTCCCCTTTAGAATGATTCTTTGGCTATAGTGAACCCAAGGCACATCCGTAATACAAAGACTCTCACCATAACTCACCCGCCACTTAATCCATAAATAATTGCATATCTGAGAAAGTGCTTCGCCAAATATAACTAGGGGAATGAGATAAAGTTGCTGATAAAACATCCCCATTACTAAAGTAGCGGGAGCTAAAGACCAAAGCCACAAGGCTATTAGGAGTGATAAAAAACCGCCAAAGTTTCTTACAAAGAAGAGTTGTGTTAAAACTACTAATGTTCTTGAAGCCCATACCACCGAATTTCTTAGGCCTACAAAGAAGGTCCCATCGCTGCCAATGAATACCCTTATTTTGAGCATTATTTGAGGCCCACCATAAAGAGTTTAACATCTTGTGAATTGAGTCACACAAAGCAAAAGGAATGCGAAAAAGAGACATTAAATAGGTCGGAATGGATTGAAGGACCGATTTAATAAGGACCTCCCGACCACCCCAACTTAAAATCTTTAATCTCCAAGAACAGATCCTTCTCCAAATCTGATCTCTGATAAAATCAAATAACTCAATTTTACTCCTACCAACCGTCATGGACATTCCTAAATAAAGAGCACTAGGGGAAGATTCAACCACGTTAAAGAAATCACAAATTAGCTGCTTATAAATGGGATCCAGGTTGACACTAAATGTGATGGAGGACTTGTTAAAATTGATCATCTGGTTCGAAGCTCTCTCATAAGACATCAAAGAGTCTTTAATTTTCTCACACTCGACTAAACTTGACAGAAAGAATAACAAGCTATCATCAGCATAGAAAAGGTGAGAGATTGGAGGAGCATTTCTGGCAACCTCACACCCATGAATCTGCCCCTGACTTTCCAACGAAGACAAGGTCGCGGACAGCCCTTGATCACACTGAATAAACAGATAAGGGGAAAGAGGATCCCACTGGTGAAGTCCTCTTTGAGGTGTTATCGAACCAAACCGACGACCACTAGTATAGAAAGAATAATGAATAGAAGAAAAACACATACTCATCCACTCAATCAACCTATCATAGAAACCCAACCGAGACTAAACAACTTTGACATTATAATTTCATAAAAGTTCAAAATTTATTATAAACTCTTCAAAAAAAACTTAATTGTCTCTATTTCTCCGATGAGTACTCTTCGATTTTAATTTTTCTATGTTTTGTGGTTTTAATTTTTGTATGGAATAAACTGCATCTGATATTTCCATTGAGTTTCAATTATGTGATTATCTTTCTCAATTGTGGATCCGCTGCTACATAACATGATGTTGATAGTTTAATGGTTGAGCTTCATGTGTTTACAGTTAAAGGTACATGTTGATATTTCACATTAGATACCCAGATCTGTCTCTTTTAAGCAAGATTATGTCAAATATACAAAACTCGTTGATGTTATGAAGTACACGGAGTTCTTATGGTTGTGGATATACAATAACGTGATATGAGGCTTAAGAGAATGTATTTTACTTAATTGTCGTTGTCTTCATACTTTCTTTATGTTTTCTCATGATCACCTGACAAGTTTTTTCTTATCTCCCAAAATTCTCATTTGGTGATATCATGTTTTTTTAAATTTTGTAGGATATTTTGTTTGGTTTCTCCTCATATAATGTTAAATTAGAGAAAAAAAAAAGAGAGAATATATTCATACTCTAAAGAAAATTAATAAAAAAAGCTAAAGGAAAGATAAATCAATTTGAGTTATGATAAATCAACACAAAAAGGCTTAATTGTCTTAGAAACATAACCATATTTCTTGGTGGTCATAATTTCAAATAGAAAAGTATAGAGCGCCTTACAGTAAACTGCATTAGCTTCATAAGAATAAAATTAATTTGTATAATTTAATATTCTTATTTGTTTTTCAGATTCTGTTAAATATTTTTTTACTATATTTTTAATGGCCGGAGCAACATATCCTTGAACTTTCAAGGAATATATAGGTGGTTGGAGGCGCCGGAGTCGATACAAACCCACCCCTAACAACATCTTTAATAGATAGTTTATTCTAATAATAGTCCTGACATACATAAAAACATAGATAATTAACTACAATATGGTTCTACATTAGCTCTTATATTTTCTCTTTCCTTTATAACGTGGCACATTAAATATTGAACATTGTCTATTTGATTTTCTACATGTAGACAATCAAATGTAATATCAACTCATCAAATTAATTAATATTAAATATTGAAACGGTAATCAAATCTTTTTTAATTATTTAATTATACAATTCTAAATGAAATAAATAATCTAGTATGTTTATCTTCTCAGAGATATTGTTTATTTTTAAAATCGAATTTCTACTTCATATTATTAGAAATTTAGAACTCAGTATCTAACGGGCCCTACTATGCTATATGGTGACAATTTATATAATTATTTTCCACGTATCACTAATAAAGCAATTTTTTTCTTATAAATATACAGTACATTGTTCTTACACATATAGGAATTTTTTATAATTATTCTATGTTTTAGAAAGTAAGTACTACTTTTTTGTTTCTTCATTACTGAATTTGTGATATAAAGTTTAATCCAACTTTGTAATAAAGAAATGAATAAGGAAACTGCACTTCCATATAATATTTGATTAGTCAACTAACTATATATAGCACTGAGTTCATAAAAATAAAATCAACCATGATAAAATAAAAGTAAGTGAGAATTTATTATTTCAAAAATAGTATAAAATTATAATGAATAAATTGTGCGCTGATGTAGACAATAATAACTGGATGGATCAATTCGAGTTGACTCGGTGAACTTTTAAAACGATGGCTTTGAATCAGAATTTTTAACTTGAGAAAGTTTCATTCTTGTGATGATTATGACTGTTAATTATATAGTAATGTCACTAATTTGTGTGGTTACATATAACTCTGCATCTATAAAAAAAGATTCCATTCATCTCATGCCCAATATTTATTATTCTGGTTTGCTGCATTGCTCCTATTACCGCCAATATTAAACTATGAATATTAGACATAAATCTTAATTATATACCAAAGTTTTTTTCTTAAAAAAAGAACTACACGTAGGTCAGCTCGTATTGAGGCTCATTTCAGTATGTCTTGATTTTAAACCCAAACCTTGCAATTGCAACGAGTGCTTTGACCAATTCTATAACATCGTGCAGTTTACTCTGAATCACTAATAAAAGAATTTGAAATACTTATTGATTAACACAAATTACTGACCAAAAAATGCCTAAAATTTCAGAGAAATTTTAAAAGAATACCCATTTCTGACAAGCATATTTATTTTTTCATGAACGAAATTAAATGTTATTTCGGACATACAATGTGAAGCATAAGCAAAGAAGGAAAATATGTGCTTTGGTCAAATTAATCATATCATTGATTGATAATAATTAATTAGTCAAGGAATTGTGCTCTTTCTTATCTGGCACATTCCTAACTTAAGAACATACAAAGTGGTATTAGAGTGTTTTTTTCTTTTTCAAAAGAAAAAAAACCACCATTACAGCTCAGCAATCCAAGGCAACACCAGCAAGCAAATCAAGTTAATGACACATGGATTAAGAAATTTGGGGCCAAATTCCTAACTGTTTTCATAACAGGATAGCAAACTCCTAAAGCTTAAAGCTCATTGCTTTTTATCAGTCTAAACCTTGTGTAAACCTTCATACATGGATGTTATTGATTGAGTTATTTCTTCTCTCTCAACTAATATTGAATCCCTGCAAGTGCACATTCCAAGCTCCATACCTGGTAAAGACAGTATAAACCACAACCTTTCGCAGCATTCGTGTGAATATTTACACTATGAATCTTGTTTTAAAAACTAAAAACAAAAAACATAATTCTCTAACACCAGATATAAAAAAGAATTAATAGATGTTAATTATTGACGCATAGTAGCCGCCGGCTACTATACTTTGAATTATTGATGCTACTATGCAGTACTATGCGCGGGATCCTATATTTCCTTATTATTTACGGTTTGTGCCATTGAGTTTTCTTATAAATAGGATTCAATTTTTCTTATTCAATACACTTCAGAGATAAGAAATAAAATCTCTTTCATATTCTCTCTATGTTTCTCTTCTTATAACTATAATATTCTTGCAGTTATATTTTATTTCCAACACGTTATCAACACGACTTTGCTCTATCAAAAATCCAACCAAATATTCTTAAAGTAAGGTGTGATTTTATTTTCAAATATGTCTCATTTGAAAAATCTTGATTTTGCTCCTCTTGATATATCTGGAAAAAACTACTTAACTTGGGTGGTCAATGCAAAAATACATTTAAAATCACTGGGTCTTGATAGATGTATCATTGAAAATAATAATGCCTTAGCACAACATACAGCATTGGCCCTAGTTCTTCTCCGTCGTCACCTTGATGAAGGACTAAGGCAGAATACCTGATTGTTGAAGATCCTGCAAATCTGTGGAAACAGCTGAAAGACAGGTATGATCACTTAAAGAAAGTATCTCTACCACGAGCTCGATATGAATAGAATAACTTACGATTACAAGATAAAAAAATCTATAAG
>CATIWQ010152055.1:0-10570 GCA_949673415.1 Euphorbia schlechtendalii
GATTTTATCAAAACTCTCCTGCAAACTGACCCAATCATTGATCTTCATAGCGTTCTTCATCTGATCCACAGTAGCCGACATCTCCTCAAAGCGCTTGTCTTTAGCAGATCTGACAACACGCTTCTGGTCATCTGAGTCATCGCTGTCACTAGCATTTTCTCTCAGATATCTGTTCTGTGGAGCCTGGTTGGATGGCTCACCAACTGACACCTCCTCTTCCTCACGCTCTGATTCATAATCACTCTCTTCTTCGGAGTCGCTAGCTCCCTAAAACGATAAGAAGATAATAAAAGTGAATGGAGGATACCACAAGTAATATCCATGTCTTATGAGACAAAATCCAAAATGAAGACTATTTATATGACAAACCTGTCCCCAAAATTTAGACGCCATCTTGTAAAGCAAATAAGGTTCTTAATCAGAGAAACTCAATAACCTGCAATAGCAAGCACAAAAACAGAACAGACAATATAAGATAATCGTATGGATTGGCAATGTAACTATAAATTATGTATATTTTTTCGAAATAAATGGATTGGCAAAAGGAAAACAAATCCTATATAGTAACAATACCAATTTCAGAAGAAATCGAATGATTTTACAAATGTAGGGTTATGAAATAAGGTCACCATTCAGATCAAATTTAACAAATTTTAATCCAGTCCCACGCCAAAACAAAAATCATATGAACAGATCTTTCTAATCTAATAAAGCAAACAAACCAGAATTTTCCGAAAAAACAAAATTAGTATGCCTTACAAACGAATACCCCTAAAAATTACAGAATGGTTCCGGGATGGTCTCATGAAGTACAATTCATTTTGGAAAAAAAAAACCTAACCGTTAATAGAAGAACGAATTACAGTAAATCCTATCCTCCATGAAACCAAAACACAAAGAAGGACCAAACACATGAATAGAAAGACGACGAACCTGATGAGAAAGCAAGAGGCTGAAGTTGAGGGAAAGAAGGGTTTCGGTTGCGTAGCCGCAATGCAATATCTTTTCTGAAGGCAGTATATATTGCCCTACTAGTTTGGGGCCTTGTTTATTAATTTGGACTTTTTAACTCTTTTCAATTGTAATATAAAACTCGATATTACACGACTCTTTCAATTTTAATGTATGAAAAACTAACTATAGTTTTAGTTTTACGCTCTGTTATTATAATAAAAAAAATAACTTGTAACTTTATAATATTATATTTTTATTTCATTAAATTTTATTATGATATTTTGTTGGATCCTTAACTTTTTTAATATTAACAAAAATCATACTTTGTAATATTATTTTGGGATAAATGTAGTTTAATTAAAAAGATTACAAAATGAAAAAAGTAATTAAGTTAGTAGTGCGGAATTCTATTGTACAATAAATTTAGAAGATGAATCAAAGCAATATCTAACTTGTCGATGAGGATAGTGAAAATGATGACATAGACGAAGATTGAATTAGAAAAATTAATCTAACCATAAATTATAATATTGTAATATTTCACAATTATATTGTTAGTAATGCGGAAATCTATTGTACAACAAATTTGAGTGATGAACCAAAACAATATCCAACATATCGATAAGGATAATAAAAATGACGACATGAGCGTTAGCCTAAACATGAATTATAATATTGTAATTTTTCTCAATTATATTGTAATGAGTATGTTTTTTAATACTTTATAAATTAATTATTATTTCTATTTATTTATCAAACAAAGTTATTCGTTATTAACAATAATAAATAATCAAATTTTAACATATTATTAATTATATTCTTAAATAATTTTTATTACTTACTATTTATTTTATTTATGTTTAATATTTTTATTTTATTTTCTCATTCTAATAAAATATATATTTATAATATTTACAAAGAAACCCTAATCTTCTTCTCTTGAGCCACGAACTACTCCTCAATATCCTTTCCAAACTACCTGATTCACAAAGAAACCCTAATTTTCTTATTCGTAAGCGGTGGCTCAATCTCTAAATCATACAGTCGTTGAAGGTGTAAAATTAGGAATTCACTGAATCAGGTCGGTTAATTACAAATTCCCATATCTTGCTCGTGATTATTTTATTAATCTCAATTGTTGTTCAGTTCCCTTTCCTCTGTTTCAAGTCATAATTAATGGTGGCATGGAGGAGGAGGCAGAGGTAACAAATTTGTTTTTTTAATATAATGAATGTTTGTGTTTATAATTTTGGTTTTCCTCTCTTGAGATTTGACCAAAAGATAACATAAAAGATGGGATATTTTGAATATGTACAAATACAAATGGCTTATTAAGAAATTGAAATCAAGAAACTAGTTAAATTTTAAATTTTAAATTTTTATTCGTTGTTTTCAACTTATTTTTGGGTTCAGACCAGTCTGACTGGACTGAGTCCTATATCGAGTTAAAAGTTTCAAAATTTCATGTGCTAAGTTAAAGGGTGTTTCTCAAAATTTCTACTTTTCAACTTTTAACTTAAACGTATCTTTTAAGGAGATTTTAACTTATAAATCAGACAATAAAGTGCTTTTGATAATTTTTTTTTATTTAAAAATTAAAAATAAGATAGAAGTTAGAAGTAAGTCATACTTACTTTTTTAAAAAATCACTTATAAGACATAAGCGACTTTTTGAGAAGTTTTGGGAAACACCTTGTAAACTGATGTTTTGGTATTTAAATTTAATCCTCGCAACTATTTATACCCAAGAAGCGTTTGCATATGAAAAACATCCCAAGTTCAAACATGTTTCTCAGACATGATCAATACAATGGGGCAAGTTTTATGATAATGCAATTCGTTTCTTGTGTGTTTTGCGAACAAGGAGGTATAGTTGTTGCAGTATGATGAGAAGGTAGTTATATTCGATTGGATCAATTGTTGGCTAAAAATGAACTAAATATGTTCATCTAGGTTTGTATATATATATATGCAAATTCTTAGGCCTTGTTTGGTTTGTAGGTTTTGAAGGGAGAGGAAAGGAGAGGATTTTAATTTCAGTATTTAGGACCGATGAAGATGAACATTTAAAGGGAAACGGCAAGAATTGAATTTCACCTAATTCCCGCCAAATGTTCAGTTTTGATTTCCACCAAAATGGTGGAATTGGGAAGGAAAGTCTGTTATATAATGATTTAACATTTTCTTTTATCTAACTTTACTATTGTTACCAATATTCAACTCTAACAACAACGATGGTGCATAAGTAATTTCATTGTAATTTCTTTTAAAAACACATCCCTTCCTCCTAAACATTAAAATTTAAAAAATTTATCATTCCTTTCGAATTCGATCCCTCACTTTCTTTTCCTCTACTTTCCAATCTTTTAAAATTCTCCAAAAACTTGCTCCAAAAACAGAGCCTTAATTAAATCTAAGGTAGAACCTGGCATCCTCTTTCTCCACCTCCCAAGAAAAAGGTATAATCTTTTCGATTGCTTTCCCCTAAACAATTATACAATATCCTAATCATATAATTTTACATGACATTTTTCTAAAATTCAAGATGATTATTATTTCCTGTCTCTAATTATTTATTCCTCCACTATATGCGGCTCTGATTCCACCATTGTGATCCATTAACAGGGACATTTTGTTATGTGTTTAAACCAGGTCGTCACCAAACACTTGTCCCATTTCTCAAAACGGTATGTCAAATTTCATCTTATTTTTTCTATTCCTCTCTCATTTTCTTTCTCCCAATTGATTAACATATTACATTTGATATAACAATGTGCTGATTGTTGTCTCAGTTTTTGGAAATACTTGCTTATTAGTTATTAGACAGTCAATGGTTTTATATTTGGATAGTTATAATTTCTGACCTTGTAAGAAATCTGCAAGTTTGATGTACAATTTGTCAAAAATTAGCTCAACAATCAACTGCATGTTTTCTATTTCTATGAATAAGAGTTTTGAATCCTTCTTTAAGAGACTATTTTGATAGCGAAAGGTGTGTCGCTAACTTCACATATTTGTTTGATGCATGTCCGTTTTGACTTGCTTATTGACAAGTTTCTAACATTTATTTCCATGTTATTGCTTTGGTAATGTCATTTATTGCCTCGTTGAAATTTGTGGTAATAAAAATTTAGCGATTATTAATTCTACCTTTAGACTTTTACGATCGAATTCATATGATGAAATCCCTTTCATTAAAGTAAGTTAATTTCATCTCCCCGGTTAATAAGAACCTTCATTCTTTCATTAAAGTAATTTGCGGATCAAATGTAGATTCAATTAATATATTCTCCTTGACAACTGATTTTATAATCTTGAGTTCCTTCAATCCAAATTATAATAGTAACAAATGTTTGTAACAACATAAAATTGTAACTATAGATATCATGAAAATATTATAACCAAATGTATTCTGTGATAACATGAAAGTTGTCAAAAATAGAACTTTGTGACAATATTTTATCGTCACATATGCGATTTTTACATTACAAATCTTGTGATAACTATACATTATCACACACTTTGTCAAATGTTACAAGTTTCTGATGTTTTGTGATATGTTTTGTTGTTACATGTAAGAATTCATGACATCTAATGTGTGATAATTCGATCCATTCGTGACATCTAATTTTGTTTTTGTTACAACAAATATAGTTACAAATGATAATTATTGTGACAAGAAATTGCTGTCACAAAAAAAATTAGTATTTGTAACAACTATTTACTGTCACTTAAGAAATTACTTTTTGTTACGGGATTATACCTGACAACCCTTGTGATAATTGTTTGTCGTCACATATAGCTTTAAGTAACAACTTTTTCATTTTTTGTGACAGCTAAGTTTGTCACTAGTAGTTTCAATTCTTGTAGTGTTTGAAGCATGTTAATAAATACTTCTCAAGAAAGCAGGCAAAAAACGGGAGATAGCAAATGCAGCCTTGCAAAGTAGATATTTTACCATGTGATAAAAATATATACATAAAGTTTTCTTAAGTTGTCCATATAAAAACCTACTGATTCCTCAAAATATAAAAAATCAATATGTTTAGGGATCCTTTTTCTAAGTTTAAAAAGTTACTAGGGTTTGTGGGTAATTAAAAGGACCAGATATATGTGAATTTAGGCCGACAATTTAGTACGAATAAAATAATTGAAATCCCATCTCTTTACAAGTTCATTTTTCTCAGAAAAATGTATCTTTATTTTCTGTTCTCGTCTATACATTTTTTATGTTCATTTTTTAATTTTTATGTGTAAGAAGTAACAAAATTTGTTATTTATAATTTTATTTTCCAATTTAGATTTGTACTTGTAATAATTTTGGAAGCACTTAAACTATTCTAGCAATCAATAATTACTTAATTAGTAACATCATCATAGCCTGTAAATATATCAATAAAAATAACTTCAATTTCAAGCGCTATACATGAATTTTGAGTTTGATTAACAATAGTTTTATAAACTGAGGCAACCCGGATTTAGTAAAATTATCCAGAAATTTATTGATACTATATAGGCCTTATTATGGGTACCCGAAATTGGGCCTTGTAGAAATGTATGGTGGCCCAATCCACTAACTTCAATTTATAATCAATTCGTGTAAAAGGTCTTAATTTTTGTAAGTCCGATTTGCTAATAAGTTCAAAAACTATTCCCGGAGAAATTGCGTAATTTTACAAATAAGTATAATTCTTTAACTTTCTACATGTATGTTTTAAAAATGAAACTAGTACTAAGAAACATGTTTTAAAATTAACAACTAATTCTAAAAATTGTGATTATATTGATACATGTCCATAAAGGGTTCTTAATTAATTTCTAGAAATAACACGGATGGTTTATGCATAATCAAGAGAAATGAATAATTAAATATTGTAATGATAATTACATAAATTTTTTTTTTGGAAAAATAAATTTTGAAGAGGTTGAGTTTCGAATTCAGGATCTCCCATCTCTGCTTTGTGCTTTGAGAGAGATTACATAATTTGAATACAAAGCATATTTTTGTGTACGGTGAAAATCATCGAGATTATATATGAAAATTGTTTTAAAACAAACATCTCTTAAAACCACTTCACATTGGAAAAAAAATTACCTTATTAAACTCATAAATGATTCAATAACAGATAAAAAAAAATGAAACTTTATCTTTTCTTAAATTTATGTAAACTGAGGTGAAGTCAAAAAAGGTATGGTCTTAAAACTAGAAAAAAGTCAAAACTTAAAATCTTTGGAAATAAAAAAAACTCAATTAGTAAAATTATTGTGCATCAAAACATTTCTGCCGTAAGATGTATCTAAATTTTTAGTCAATTCTATATATTAGATATAGAATATAGTTAAACTTTTAACACACGACGGATACCCCGACAAAAGGGACACCAACTTTTCATTCAAATCTTGTTTATAAAATGGAAGTGGTTATAGTTTTAGTTTTAACCAAAGTCTTGAAACAAAGCATAAGCAAGTTTTATCAGTTACACTTGCAAAAAAAAAATGTTCATTACATAATGGTTTTTGGCTCAATGTTCATGCTAGGAATTTGTTATACAACTTTAGTTTGATTGCCACAATAATTGGATCTCTCACTGCATCACTTTCTGTAAGGTGAGTGCCTCGAAAACATTTTTCATTCTTATAATCTCTTATGACATTTTTCATTTTATTTCTAACTTCTAATTAATATTGTGTTAGAATCTTATTACACTTTTCATTTATTTTAATGTAAGACAGGTTAAGTTGAAACATAAGCATTGTGAAACCAAATCACTTCTTAAACCGATTTAGGAGCTTCATCTTCAATGGAACATAAAATATCCAAATAAATGAAGAGAAATTGTGATTTTTACCCCACATGAAGTTTAAATTTAATGAAATACCCCTTTCAAAACTTTTTTATTTAATTACCATTTTTTAATATTTCTTTTAATAAAATACCCATTTATTAAATTGTTAATACTCTTCTAAAGTATTTTAATTACAATCATTTCTTCCTTTTTAATTAATGTTTATTATGGTAGTTTTTTATTTAATAAGATTCTCCCTTGTCAGCAAAGATTGTAAGATTTTTAATTAACGTTTATTATGACAGTTTTTTAATTAACGTTTATTATGACAATTTTTTAATTACAACCATTTCTTCCTTTTTATTAACATTTATTATGACAGCTTTTTATTTTATAAGATTCTTCCTTATATGGCATTTTTTTAATTAACGTTTGTTATGACAGTTTTTTTTAATTACAACCGTTACTTCCTTTTTAATAACGTTTATTATGATAGTTTTTTATTTTGTAAGATTCTCCCTTATATGACAGTTTTTTAATTAACGTTTATTATGACAGTTTTTTAATTACAACAGTTTCTTCCTTTTTATTAACATTTATTGTGGCATTTTTTATTTTGTCAGATTCTCCCTTATCAGCAAAGATTGTTCATCCTCAATTGAATTCACGATAATCGGTACTTTCTTTCTCGTTAATCATGGTTCTCTGATTCTTGTTTTTTTACATTAAATTGTTTCTAAATGAACTATACAATCACAACCATACAATAGTAGCCAAACTCATACACATTACAAAATGAACTATACACATTATACAATTACAACCATACAATAGTAGCTAAATCCATAAACATCAAAATGAACTATACTCATTATGCAATTACAACCATACAACAGTAGCCAAATCCATTTCACATCAAAATGAACTATACGCATTATACGTGTATAATCATACAACAGTAGTCAAATTTATACAACCATACACAATTTACATTTGAATGCTGTATTCGGGTGGTGTTTCTTACAGAATGTCTGGTCTTCATCTTCTTCTTGTTCAAATCTGTTATAAATGATAAAAAATGTAAGCTTCAAAGCATGCAATACAATCTATACAAATTGACGATAAATCCATACAATTAATAACTATAAAACTATACAAATACGTATACATATACAATTACAACCATACAACAGTAACCCAACTTATACACATTATCAAAATGAACTATACACATTATACAAATACAATCATACAACAGTAGTCAAACCCATACACATTTTCAAAAACCGTTTTCATAAACCCTAGATTCAAATTCTGATTAAACATCTTAATCAAACCCCAGCCATTTAAACCATACACTTTCTAAAAATCATATTTAGAATCAAAATCATGGTCCAAATCTCAATTTTTACGATAATCAATGGGAATCCCAACCATGTAAATCATACACTTTCCAAAAAAATGTCATTTGATGAGATTTAGTATCTAAGAAACCCTAAATAGTATAATCTGACAATAGGAATCTAGTGAATGAGTTTCAAACCTATGTACACCATACACTTTCGAAGTAATCTCAAAATAGAAAACTTATTTTATAGAAGAAATCTCCGATTGGTTTCTAATCTCCCGCCATCTTTTATGTTGTTGCTGCAGTTCCTTTTTTCCGATTGTGGGGGTTAGGGTGATAATTTTGATGGGGAATCGAGTTCAAGAAGGGTGGAACCGATTACAAGTTTTCCTATTTTGCTGCTTGTCCGTCGTTTGCAGATTTCTTGTTGCAGATTAATGGAATCGAGTTCAAGATTCATTATTCTTAGGTAAATGATGATGGAGAAACGGGGGTTGAAGAAGGTTGGAATAGTTTAGAATTGTTCCTATTTTGCAGCTCGTTGTGTTCTATATGGAATGTGCCGCAAATCGTGGGTTAATTAATTAGTGGAGATACGGCAGTTAATTAGAGGGGGACATATAAATTTGAAAAAGGGATATTTTGTTAATTAGTTTATCCAATTGGGATATTTTATTAAATGCATGGGTGTAAGTATGAAACTGATAGCTCATATGTGATATTTATATAAAAAAGCCCATGAATGAATAATCGGCTTGTTTTCTAATATGATTTTTCTTGACATTCTCTGTTTTAAGCTTTGCTTTTTAGCATCATTTACTTGTCATTTCATTTGACACTTCCTTGTAAAGCTCTTCATTTTATAACATTACCAACCAATCATTTTTCTTTCCAAGGTTCGAACTTGGACGAATTATATAAAACCCCAATTGCCTAACCACCCCAACCACTTAAAAAAAATCATCTCATGTTTACAAAACATTATTGTATCTTAGAAAAACATGAAGGTATAAATTAGTATTTATTAGCCTATTTTCCTATGTAATATTTGCAGAGAGTCTTAATCGAATAGCATTATTAGGCAAGCTATTAGCATATTTTGAAGCATCTTCTTACAAATAGTTTTAAATATTTGTAAACTTAATGTGCTCAAATTATTTATTAAAAAAACATGTATTAATTTTAGTATGCATAAATCAAACTTTCAATATTTAAATAAAAATATCCTCAAAAATTACATGAAAAATACTTAAGATCGATTATATGAACTAATTATTTTCCGTACTTGCTAATTTGCGTTCTCATTTTCGATTCTGGGTTCACCCCTAAAAAGATCCACATTAAAAAGTAAAGTTTTCTTGCACCACCACACTTTCCTCATCCCGAACTTGAGACTAACAACGCGATATGGTGAGCATATGCAAATAGACATCTTTCCCCGCCCGTTTCGAATCAACTACCAGTCCTAAATGTTTTGTTACAACTATTAAACAATTTTTACTAGCGGTTTCATGACTAAAACAACATCAATAACAACGAAAAAATCTGTCGTCCATAACAAACAACAATCACGTCACAAATAATAACAGTTTTAACCATGGTTTTCAAAACCGGACCGGTCATCGAACCGGTGAAGAGGGTGGTTCATGGATTTAAGGTTCAACTGGATTAAATCGGTGGTCGAACCAGATTTTCTAAAAATTAAAAAAATATTATTTAAATAAGGTATGGTGAATTTATTTACACAATACACTAAATAAATAAAGTAAACAGGTAATTTAAAACTAAGTAAAAATTTTATATAGATATTATAAAAGAAATATAATATAAATATGTATCAAATAAGTGTTGTAGTTAAATGGTAGACATAATGAATAATTAGCTGAGGGTCATGAGTTCAATTCCTACCTATTGTAAAAAATTTAAAAAACATTATTTTGAACAAAAATTAATTATCCGGCCGGATGGAGCAACTGATTTCCGATTCGACCGGCCAGTTCAACTAGTCAACGTCCGATCTTTGACCAGACGTTGAACCGGGTGAAAATCGACCGGATCAGTGGCCGGTTCCGGTCCGGTCCGGTTTTTAAAACCATGGTTTTAACCGAACAGTAAAAAATGCGGGGAAAGGAGGGAGAGAGGTAAACGACAAAAAAACAGTCACGAGGCATAACAAGACAAAAAAAAAAAATACAAACCTTGCTTCCTTTCTACTTTCTTCACTCATATCCACACCCAAAATCTTTCCTTCCTTTCTCTCTGCATAAATTTCAGAATCCAATCCTTCAATTCTTCTTCACCACTACTAACCAACAATGGCGGCTTCTATGATTCGACTTCCCAGACTCCTGCCTTCTCTCTTCTTGTCTTCTTCCATCTTCGCCCTCGCCTTTTCCTCTTTTCCCGCTCGCGCGCTTAACATCGGCGTTCAATCCACGGGTTCCGCCATCACTCTGGTTCGTTGCTCCGTCCCTTCGTTTTT
>CATIWQ010152070.1:0-11764 GCA_949673415.1 Euphorbia schlechtendalii
ATGTAGTTTCAAAAGATACCGATCCCACAGGGAAGGAACCAGTTCTAAAGACCAACTAGAGTTACGGGGTAAACGAAAATATGGAATTTATATTGGAGGGGTTTGGATGATAGACGGATGAATGGATAGATGTATGAACAGACTAGAGAAGATGTAAAATATAGAGATATTCCTATGAGCAAGTTTAACAGAGAAAAACATGCAAAATCATCAAGAATATTTAATACACTAGATAACTTCAACAAATAAGGTTCTAGACGCTCTAATATTCAATAATTCACCGCAGAGCAACACATGGGATACTTTTCTAAATCTAGAGTAAACAAATTATGACACTTATAAGAACCTAGATAACTATATTACTATGCTTAGTACGGGTCGCTCTCACAGAGCCATATATAGCAAGTTACCACTCCAAAAATGTTGGCTCACTAAACAGTGTTATAATCACAGATCCAGTGATTATACACAATCTTGTTAGCCCCGAAATCGCTCTTAAAGTTAACTCGAAAGCATATAACTTGATTAATATAAATGACACAAAACGAATTACTCGTTGTGACACATAGACATATCATAAACTTCGAAATAGAAAGTATAAGCAAAAAATAAAGTAAAGTTGTAAGGTATGCGAGTGAAAGCTAAAGTTGATCAAACCGTATCCACTCTTTAATGGGAGTCGTCAATTCCCGCAATTCCTACGTCTACTTTGAATCCTGTCTCGACTTGTACAGAACCTTCGCTAGGATGCTATTCTTTGTGATGTTTGAATAAAAGAATGTTAAAGAATGAAAACTTTTATTGATAAGTTCTTTACAATTACACTTATACAAAAAATGCTCGAATTTGTGTAGAAATATAGTAATCGAAATAGAAATCATATCACTTGTATATTTTTCTCGCTAAGACTTTGAACGTAGAGAAATCTAGATACTACACTCTCTATCTATGCACGCACACTATCATTCAATGCCTTCTAATCATGCCATAACCATGCACCACGAAATTGTTGAGTTTTGAACCCTATTTATAGAGTGTGAAGGGTTGCATCTATCCAAATGAAGAGTCGTGTCCATTGGCAAAGAGTTGCATCACTTCAATATGATTGGATGCAAAGATTCATCCTCATCCACAATGGAAAGGCACCTTTTCATGATTGGTTGACTTCCAAAAGTGTCTTTTTGGTTGGTAGTTGATGGCTGTTGATCGTTTTTGTCCGACGGTTGAAAGAAGAGAAGAGTTGACCAAAAGCTGTCAAGGTCACGATCGTGAATGTATGTCGTGATCATGAATACTCGGTTGGTAACTTTCTGTTGTGAAGGTTAACAAGTCGTGACCTCGATATATTTGTCACGATCGTGACATGCCTTTTCACATGATTCCTCTTTGCGATTTCTACCGATCTTTGACATCTTCGATCATTTCCCAATTCTTTAAGTTTCACGCATCTTTTTGCACCTTTTTCACTCATTTTCCATAGAATTCCGCTTTTGTTCATTTTACTTCCAAGATTTACCTAGTTCCTGCATTTGCATAAAAAGCAACTACATACCACTTGAAATCTTTTATATGAAGTATAAAATGAAACAAAACCATATGTTTAATGATTGAAAATGTCATGATAATAATTGTAATCATACACTTATCACTATGCTACTTCAACATTCATTAATATATTAAGACTGAAGGCAGCAATTCAAACTTGGTGAATACACCTGGAATTTCCTAGTGCTAAATCTCTATTAAAACTTACTCAGCAAACAAGAAATTCCCAAATTAGAATAACAATTGCAAATTCTTATTTTGTTCTTCGTAAATATAGCTAGATTTCTCCAATTAAAATACATTAGATCTATAAGGAGAAACAACGCTCTTATAAGTTATTTCTTAATTTCTTTTATATATATACTCTTTGTGATAACTGATTGGGAAGGGTACTCAAACTTTTCAAATGTTAGATATCTTGGAAGATACTCACTGTAAATCTACCCGCTATGAAGGCTTCTCCTCCTAGTTAAAGGAGTTATCAAATAGTGAATTAAAGCTCGAAGAACGAATCCGGGGATTGGATGTAGGCGAAATGCTGAACTGGGATAAATCTCTCTATTTGATTCTTTACCTCTTATCTCTTCATTTTGCTCAACAAGTATTTACTCAGCACACATCATTTTCATAACCGTGTTATTTTTGCTAAGTGTTGTATTAGTCAGCTTTGTTGAGCATCCTTACTCAGCACAGCCAGCCCTCTGTTTGTGAGTATGTTTAGTCTTTATCTCTGTTCGCATTCCATCATATAAACTAAACTCAACACATTTAGTAAAGAATTAAAAAAAACTAAAAATTGACTTAGAAACCAAGTTTAGGACATTCACCCCCCTCTATCCGAGTTTGTTAAGTTAATCAGGACCAACAAGTGGTATCGGAGAAAATGTTCAATCTTAAGATCTCACAATCTTGGTTGAAAGTTTCAATGACTTCCTGATAGTTCGCAGACACAACTCCTTAGAGAAGGAATGTCTATTACTAGACCTCCATTTTATTTGATGGCCAACACTATACAATTTGGAAAAATAGGATGAAAATTTTCATTCAATCACAAAGCATGCTTGCATGGCTAGCTATTGAGAAATGTAGGAGTCTAAAGCATGAACCCTAAACCCTAAACCTTAACCGTATCCTACTGAAGTAAGAAATGGTCAGAGAGTTCTAATGGAACCTGAGAACTATGACAACGATTATCTAGATCACTTTAAGGAGAATGTGACGACGATTAATTACTTACAATATTCTTTAGATCTTATAAAGTTCAACATAATCTTAGGATGTGAAATAATGCAAGAGATATAGAATAATTTGGAGTTGACTTATGAAGGGATTGATAAGATGAAGGAGACCAAGATCAACCTGATGATGAGAAATTTTGAAATTTTCTAGATGGAGCTTAATGAAGGAGTCCAAAGCATGAACACTCACTTTGTGAACATCATCAATGAGATGAAGAGGCCTGGAAAGAGTTATACTAAGGAAGAACTAGTCAAGAAGATCTTGAAAAGTCTCACCACAGAGCGAGATGCAAAGAAAAGTGCGATTGAGGAAGTTCATGATTTAAAAACCTTAAGTTTGGCAAATTATAGGAACTTTACTCAATCAAGAGATGTCCTTGTACAAGTACGATGAAGATAGTAGTAATAAGAAGAAATTCAAAGAAAAGGAATTTAAGGGCATCTAGCGAAGAGGATGATGATGACTAAGATGAAATATGGCACTACCGACTAGAAGGTTCAAGCGCTTCATTAAGAGAGATGATTACTTTAGAAAGAAATTTTCTAAACGAAAGCTAAGAAATTAAAGAGATGATAAAGGCAAGAAGGAATGGATCAAAGATATCAAATGCTTTATTATGGAGAAAAGGGACACATCCAGTCTAGATACCCAAAGCAAAGAAAGATAAATTCGAGAATTTTGGTAAGAAGGAAGTAGCACATGTTTCCACTTGGTGCAACTATGAGTCTCAATATTCATCTTCAAATGAAGATCTAACTGATTTCACCAGCATTTGTCTTATGGGGATTGATGATAAGCCCAAAGATAACTCCACAAGTACTTCAAAGTCAAATTTCATTGCTAACCAAATGCTGAGAAGGACAAAGAGAATAACGACAATGAGGTAAACACTCAACCACCTTTATTTTTTGATGAAATTGCTAAGGTACGTTATGATGTAATTAAGCTAGCCAAAAAGTAAGAAAAAAGCATCAAAGAGATAGTGGTGAGATAAGAATACTTGGAGGACACTAGTTCTTCCATGTCTCTTGATATCTGTTACGTTTTAGAATAGGTTGAGTTTCATAAAGGTCATGATAGTGTACTCTCTAAAAAATTAGAAGAGTTATCTATTGAGTTAACATCCTTAAAGTAGGTATGGGTACCTCCTCCAGCTAATAGAAATACTTTAAATACCACTCACATACTTCTAGTAAGAAAGTTATCAAAAAGAAGAAAGTGAACAAGCTTAAACAAAATTGACGTGTGAATTTTGTGAAAAAGCAAGACATGTCACAAATCTCTAAAGACATAAAAATGGTTATTATGATGAGTATGACTGGACCAAAGTAAACACCACTAACAAAGAAGGACCCGGCTAAAAGGCATAGGAACCTAAGAAAACTTAATTGTTTTGTAGGTGAGCTTGAAATTTGTTGATGATACAAGAATTTTGTATTTAGATAGCGATTGATCGAGACATATGACTAGTCAGGAAAGGAATTTCATCACATTGGAGAGGAAGAGAAATGAAAGTGTTAGTTTTGGCGATAACTAGAAAAGGTAAGGTAGTGGGAAATGGTACAATTGGAGTTAGCCCTTCAATTGAAGATGTTTCTCTAGTTCAAGGCCTATAGTTTAACTTGATAAGTTATTTCAACTGTTTGATAAAGGTATAAGAGTTGCCTTTGACTTAACTGAATGTTCGATGACTAATGTCAAAATTGAATCAATTATTCTCTATGCTCTTAGAATCAACAATATTTATATGATTGATCTATCCCATCGAACAAGCAATGTATTCTTAGTTTCAAGGGATGAAAACTCTTGGTTATGGAACAAAAGTCTTGGCCATATCCACTTGAAGAATCTGTCAAAACTAGTCAAGAAAAGACTAGTCAATGGTCTTCCATCCATTGATTTTGAGAAGGAAAAATTATACTTAGTCTATCAAAATGGAAAGTAGTTCCAGAATATCATTCAAATCTTTGAATGATTTCTATTTAAAGCATCCACTGTAATTATTACATATGAATCTTTTTGGCCTAGTTTAACTAGTGAGCTTGGGTGGTAGAAGATTCAGTCTTGTTTATGTGGATGATTTCACTAGGGTCACATGGGTAGCTTTGGTAAGTAGAAAAGTTGAAACTTTCAAGTTCTTCTCAACCTTATCCAATCAGATAATGAATGAACAAGGAAGGAGAATCATCAAGATCAAAAGCAATTACGAAGAATTTTATTCTAGGCATGGAATTGATAATAACTTCTCAGCTCCATACACCCCGTAGTAGAATGGAGTTGTGGAGAGGAAGAACTGAACATATATTGAGATGATTATATCAATGCTGAGTGATAACAACCTACCAAAGTACTTTTAGTAAGAAGCTATTGTTGAACCCAACTTAATGATACCTCACAAAATCTTGAGTTTTGGAATAACAAACTACTTAGGCTAACTAAAATTAATTTTGTACTAAGTATACTCTTAATTTAGTAGTTAAGCATGAGTTTAGTTAAGGTAAACTAACTCAATAGGCTGACATAAACTTAATTAAGTTATGACTTAGGATAACTTTAGTTGTTGTGCTGAGTTCTTATGAAAAGCAAAGTAACTCAGCTTGGGAATTTATTTAGATGTTACTCAGCCTAAGATTACTTTATGAAAGTTATGTTGACCTACACAAGCCTTATACTTTACTAACCATTCTGTTAAGATAAAATACTCTAGTTTGATGTATTTCAAGTTTCAAAACTGATTTGGCACTAAAAACAAAGGAATTTTAAGTTGTCCAAAAGCAAAAAGGTGTCAGTATAGAATGTTGGAGTATAATCACTAAAGTCTGAGAATCTGCACTATGCCACATTTCAGAAATGACACACAAATCTGCAACTGTGGGATTCTAATCGAATTAGAAGATTCCAAGTTGCATCTCGTGCCCTCTTTAGAAGATAGAATCAACCTTGAGGTTCAAAACTTGGTGAGAAATTAATCTCGTATTGTAACGTTCAAATCTCTTGTCTCTAACAGATTCAAGGTTGTGTCACATTGAGAAGAAATTTGAAGACTTGAAGAGGAGAGAAATTAAAGTCCAAGTCCAAACGATAAGTTGCAACGACGACTTTCAGAATCTATGCCTATAAATAAAGACTGAAGATTGCACTTCCAACTTGGTGAATCACCTTGAATTTTGAAAGAGTTGAAACTCTGTTAAAAGCATCTCAGCATTCAAAATTTTTCAAGTAATAAAAAAGCAAACAACTCAAGTTCTAATCTGTTTGTAATAGGAGAGATATTAGTCTTAGAGAAAGCTAATATCTTTATTGTTAAGAAACAAACAATTCTATAAGTTGAGTTTTTATTCTCAAAACTTTCTTTATTGAGTGATAGCAGTTTAAGAAGGATACTCAAACTATTGAGAGAAGTTGATAACTCGGAAGGTACTTATTGTAAACTCTACACACTATCAAAGGCTTCTCTACCTAGTTTAAAGGAGTTAAATACTAGTGGATAAAAGCCCGGAATATAATCCGATGATTGAAGGTAGGCATAGGATGAACCAGTATAAAATCTTAGGTGTTATATTCCTTTAACCCAGCATCATTTATTTTAAACAGTTTCATATCACTCAAGATAAGATTTTCTCTCTGATTTTCACTAAGCACAAAACTTTTTGTGCTGAGTAAGGTTTACTTAATATTAGCCTAAACAAAACCGAGTCAGCTTGAGATGAGCAGTTTTGCTATTTTTGCTTAACTTTTTATTGCACCAATCTTTCTATCATTGCAAGCATTGTTTAACTTGAATATAAATTTTTAAAGTAACCAAGATTAAACAAGTACGAGTCATTCACCCTCCCTCTGACCGATTTAGCTAAGCTAACAAGACCAACAAGTGGTATTTATTGAAACCTACACCTAATTAAGCTCGATTATCACCAATGTTGTTAAAAACTCGTACTTACGGATTAAGAGGTTTGTTACATCCAAATAGCTAATATGAGGGATATTTTTGGAGCTCATATTAACTATCAAAAAGTGTAACACGTGAGAGAAAAGATTCTTCATATGATTAGAGGTTCATCATCGGAATCGTACAACAAGTTTTCGAGTTTGTTGTACATGATATGAGAGATGAATCTGGGTTCAGTCACTAATGTTATAACAGATAGAGGTAGGTATAAGTACCTTTTTTGGCATTCGCATTTAGTATCGAAGGGTGGAAACATTCTAGACCGGTGGTTACTACTTTTTAAAGACTTGCTACAATGGCACCCTCATTTTTGCTTTTGCTTATGGTGCAACTATAATTATCAAAAGATGGCTATTTTTCTAAACTATTTAGGCCCAATATTTTCCTATTTACAGTTTAAACCCATTTGAAAGTAAGTTATTTACATTTTCAACAATACAACCAAAATATTTACATGTTAAAGTTCTTCATATACTCTTCTCTCTCCCATTCTCGATCTAAACCTCACTCCCTTTTCAATGGAGGTTTCTTTCTCGGCCTTGTTATTTTGTGTTTCCATTTTTAATTTATTTATTCCTTTCATCAATGTGTTTCCGATTATTTGATTTCATCTTTTGATGTGATTTCATTCTCTATTTCAAACATGATTTTCTATCTCAGTCCTATTTCTATTTATCTTTGATTTACTTATTACTATTATCAATCTGTGATATGATCTAATGATGTAGCTTTTGATCGTGATTTTTTTATTTAAGTTTTTCCTACGTTTTCGAAATTGATTTCTATCACGATTAAATCTATGCTCGTGATTTCCTTTTGAAATTGATTTCTATTGCAATTCAATCTATTGTTACATGATGATTATATACATATATTCTCGCAAATCAATCCTGTTCTTCCTCTTCTTTTGATAGCGTGTTTAGTTCCATTGAAATTGATATGATTTTATCACAGGGAAGAAGATGAACAGAAAAATCAATTCTTTTGATCACTCTATTAGATTTCTAACAGATTCCTAACATTATGCATTCCAATATGATTTTAATATGTAAAGTGTTTTACTAGGAATCTAATAGATTTCTAACAAATTTGAGCTGAAATGCATAGTATTTGAAAAAAATAAGGGTAAACTTAAAAAACATTCCATGTGGTTTTCATGATTTTTCAAAAAGGTCCTTGTGATATTTTTTTTCTCAAAAGGATGCATGTGTTTCACACGTTAGCAAAAGACTCATTTTTAACAGCACCGTCTAAAAATATAACGTGGCAAAGTTTATAATTGGCAAATAAAAAATAAATCACTAAAAGCAAAAAAAAATTATAATAACTTGCAATTAAAACCTTTCTTCCCAAAAATCTAAGAACTTTAATTCAAAATCTTTAAAATTTCATCTTTTCCCAAATCGATTTCATCTAATTTCTCTTTTCTTCTTTTGTGTAATCTTCTCGGACTTTCAATCTTTCTCTACCTTAGAACTGAAAATTTCGAGAAAATGAGAGAATTTAAAGTTTAATGAGTAAGAACGGGTGGGGCATAGCAGCTGAAACATGAGTCCTTACCGAGTTCAGATTATCAAACCCAATCAAATGTCCTTCCAAATCAAATATGATTTCAAAAAAATATATTACCTAAAGAAACACAATCTCCCAAATAAGATTTCATATTGGATTGTAAGCCAAAAAACACATTATGACCAAATACCCCCAATAACTAAACACTATCAAACAATTGATTGAGTTAGATGCTCAACACAAAGAGCACAAATTGATGGATACTAATTAGTTTATATTAGTCTTGGTTTATATCAATTTTCTTGGGTAAATAGGCACACTCTATTATGTAATAGAAGTCAAGATTAGCTAAAGGAATTTGGTGTAAAGAACACTCTAAGGTTTGAAGTTCTCTATGACATCTGGACTCTCAAAGTGACTCATAGTGGTCATTGTTGGTCCAAGCACTACACCATATGTGGCATGTATCAACTCCTCAAAAATATTGCTTAAAGTGTTGAACAAGTTGCCAAAAATAAATATGCAACTCTTTTCACCTAAAATATGTGTAGGTTTTTCCTTCCTTGCAAAAAGTCCTTTTCACAACACATTGGTTTATTTGCAGTAACGTTTTAAAACATGTTACAATACAAGTTTATAGCTACGGTTTCACACCTTTCAGCAACATTTTTAGGTCGTTGCTATAAACGTCGAAATGTAATACTTTTAACACTTGAGTACATAATTGTAACACTTTTGAACACAATGACAACTTTTTTAAATATGCTTTTCTTTGCAATAACAACAGGATTGTACAAAATTGCAACTCATTTTAGTAGTTTTTTTTATTAAAACTGCAACGCATTGGGAAAATAGCAACTATTTTTAATTAAAGAGATTTTATTTATAGCAACGATTTCTTATATATTTGCAACAATATTTTATAATTATTTTATTTTTCAGCAACCTATTTTATTGTATTTGCAACAACTTTGAATATAAGCTTTATGTGTGTAGTTACAATAGCTTATATAACTGAAATACCTACAATATCAATATATTAAATAATTTTAAAATTTAATATTGAATTTAAAAGCATATAAAATGTTATACTTTAAATCAATTGAAATACTTACATTAATGTATCAACTTATAAATAAAAAGTTATAAAAATCCAGCAAACGTCATGGGGAAATAATTCTTCTAAAAAATATGTCACGTGAAAGTAAATTAACATCCTAATCTATCTCCCTAATGGAGACATTGTCATTTCACTAGATTGTCAAGAAGAATCAAGATTAATAGTTATATTAGGATTATCTTCCACAATTTTTCTTCACAAGCTTCATCATGTTTTCTTGAACTTGTTGCTTGACAAAATCTTGAACTTGTTGCTTGATAGTCTCCTCTAGTTCTACTTTCAACTTTTGCTTGATCTTTGCTGTCAACTCTTCAATATAAGCATTTGAAGTGTTTCTTATTGATTCATTCTTCAACTTCATTGGTGGTGCACGCCTGCCAACGAACCAAGAGGGTCCATGTGTTTTCTCACCAGCAATAAGTTGTAGAACACTCTCATTAGGTGCACCAGATGCGCACATCTCTTTAAGTGCAGACTGTAAAAAAATCCAGATCATGATACAATTATGAAAAGGTAAAACATTTGTCAATGAGGTTCACAAATAAATACAGTACTTACAATTCTATAATTGATCACTTTAGTTGGCAACTTATTATCACGTCCATCTTTGTGTTTATGGGTTTCGATAAATATTTCCTCTTTCGATGGTTCTTCCCCATTTGATTTTGAAAGTCGGTAATACAGGAAAAATATTACGATGAAAAAAAAAGAAAAGAATGAGAAAAGCACCAATATGTGTACAACTATATAATAAATAAAGGAATGACATAAGAATAAATATATTGGATATTGTGAGAGTGTAAAAAATACCAAAATATCCAATGATCTGTATCTACTCTCAGTGTTTCATTTAGAAACACATAAAAATGAGTTATAACAACATTCAAATTATGTACCATATATGGACCACAAATTCTTGTCTAACACACACATTGAAGTAAAGAAACTCATCAAGAAAGATGTCAAATCAGATTGGCAAATATTAATAGATAATAAGAGATCCAGACTGGTGAAGCGTAAAATATGTAAGAGTTCATACCACAAATTAAACCTCGAGTGAGCATCAACAAACAACATTTCTGACCTTGAGTATATAACTAAGTTTCACTTAAATCACTTAATTAATTAAATCATGTATTTGTCAAACCATAAATAATAAACAATTAACATCCACAAGAAAAGAGATACTGATTGGTGTGTCTAATTCCTGATTCAGAAATACAATCCCTCCCAACAAGCATTATAGGTATCACTTTTTACCCTCACAAAAGAACAAAGCTTTCATCAGTCAATCAGAATCCAAAAGTACAATAATTCGCATTTTTAACAAGTACATGTATATCAACAAAATTATTTATACATGCACATATATATCGAAACCAGAAATTAGCAAAAGCCACAGATAAATGTATAATCTTTCTTAGTAGAACTAATAAACAAAAAAGCATACAAAGGAGTTAAATCCCATATTCAATTCAATAGCATAAGAAATCCTAATTTTTAACAATACTAGATTATATATGAAAATTAACAGTATCAATAACAAAAAAATTGATGAATTATAATATAACAATAGGTAACATAATCAAGAGAAAGACTATAAGAAATTTGAAAAGCATAGAGATGGGATTATAGATTGGTTTGATCAAAAGAACTTCATCACTACATGTGAGCGGGCGACACGGAGCGGTGGGCCGAGAGCGCGTGGAGGTTCATAGGCGCGGTCCACCGGGGTGTTTTGAAAAAGAGAAGGAAAGGCACCGGGTCTGGGACCCGGAAAAAAGGGTAAAAAGAGAAAAGGCCGAAAACATTTTAGATCGGTTCGAACCCGAATCCGCCGTCTCTCAGTGTGGAGTCGCCACCTGGATTAGCTCTTTCCAGGAATCAGAGTCCTGTGAGGCTTAACGTCCGGGGGATGGCCCACCAATACACAGAGATTCGGGTCCGGGATAAGTTGCTTATTTCTTAAGTGATCACAATATATTACATCTACAGAAAACCGTTTTCTTTTAATTGTGCATATTCGCACTTATGTCATTTTTTGGAGTTAAATGCATGATTCACGTACTGCGAAATGATAAAACCTTCACAAAAATGGAAAAATAAATCATCCACAAAAACAGTAAAATTACAAGGCTTCAAAAATCGGGGGGGTGCAACCGCCCGCTAACCTATTATTTACATTTTCTGTAAAATGTGCAATACCCGAAAGAAAATAAAAGCCTAACATACATTTGACCTGCATCCACAAAGGTTAGCACAGGGGATATATCACGTATGCTCGATTTGATTTTGGTGAGGCCCGTGTGGCCTAATTAAAACATCGGCGATTTAAAGTTGTTAATTTAGATAAAAACAGTTCATTTTTATTTACATGTATGTTGGTCAATTTTATTAGT
>CATIWQ010152079.1:0-46401 GCA_949673415.1 Euphorbia schlechtendalii
GCTGTTTAGTGAGCCAATATTTTTGGAATGGTAACTTGCTAAATGTGGCTATGTGAGAGCGACCCGTACTAAGCATAGTATTGATGTTGTCCAGGTTTTCATAATTGTCTTATTTCGTTTGCGCTAGGTTTAGAAAAGTTATTTAATGTGTTGCTCTACGGTGAATCATTGAACATCTGAGTGTTTTGAACCGAGTCTATTAGATTAATTTAGTGAGTCGTAACATCTTTGTTGAACTTGCATGTTTTCTCTGCTATACTTGTTCGTAGTGAAGATTCTATATATTTAGATTCTCTAATCTTCCACATCTATATTTACTCAACTTTTAATTCTAATCTTCCTATCCAAAAATCTCAAATCTATTTTTATTTTCTTTTACTTTGTCTTTCCTTGTTATTCCTTAGACTTGGTTCCTTCCTTGTGGGTTCGATATCTTTTAAAACTACATCGCAACTGTATACTTGCAGTTATCATTATTTTTCTATTTGATAAGAGGTATTGTCAACACCTATACTTTACGCGAACAAGTTTTTGGCACCATTAATATATATAGCCAAACTCCTTGTGAAAAAGTTATTAAACTTATCAGTAGAAAAGTGGCGAACAGAATGATGACCATGGGTTCATTGAATAAGATTTAAGTTCAGAGCTTGAATCTTGTTCGAGGAAGGTGTAGATTTGTCATTGATCCTGCACTGTGTTGGCGATGATTTCTTGGAAGCTATTTGCCTGAAGTGTTGGAGGTATATAATGTCACGTACTGTTCCGAGGAGAAGATGATGAATTTGATATTTCTTTGGTTTTAATTTTTGCATAGACTACCCTTACGGATTTTCAATCTATCGAACCTTGTCTTAATTTTTGCTTGGACCTCCCTTTAAGGTTTTCAACCTAGTAGACACGTTTTTCTTTATTTTTACTTTTTCATTGTTTTGGATTTTTGCTTGCGATATTTTACTATTGGCATGTAAGCAATCAAATTAAGCATATATTCAGCAATAATGACAATTCATTGATGAACTTAATAGGGGTACAAATGTTTCAATTTATTTGACTCTTGACATTGATTGGCCTTCTTAGGTTTTCTAACCAATGTGGTTCTCTCGATGTTCTAAGTTTTTCCTGAGCCACCTTTTTTCAGGTTTTCAACTTAACGGATTATTCTTTTTCTATTGTTAAAAGAAGCCCTAATGTTTTCTCAACTAACTAAGTGTTAATTGATAGGCTAATTTATTTTACTACTTTTACCGATTTATTTCTTTCACCTATGTGTGATAGTAATGTGTAAGACTTGGTTAATTTGGTAGATCGGCCGCCATACATGTCCATGACTTCATTCATCATTTCTAATCGATTGGTTGATGCTCATGCCACTTTGCTAGCTTGAGGTGTATGTGATTATGAGTCTTGATCATCAGCATTTCCTTTTGAGTTTAATTGTTCTCCAGTGATAGGTGATATGTCAGAGATTAGATTTGATAGCTTGATTCCATCAATGGTGAACGATTTTCATTTAATGATGTCCCTTCCACAATGTAATGATCGGCCCATAAGTGTTGGTGGGCTATGACGTGTTCAACGTTCTGACTCCTTCTTTGTGTCTATGACATTGCGTTGGTGGTTTGACCTCAATTTACTTTATTGACATTTTGGCATCATTCTGGCTTCGATCATTTTGATCTTTGTGTGCTTTGTTCCTTTCTAGTTTCAATCATTCTAACCTATGATTGACTGATTTAATAGTCAGTGGACATTTCGTGCTGTGTGATCTATCTGTCAATCTTACGTCTTTGTAGAATGAAGCAAATGTTATCATGCATGTGTTTGTCTCTCACTTTCTCTCAAGATTCAAACCATTTGAATTTATTGTAATTATGGGGAACCATTTATACCCAAATTAATTTCATGACATGATGTGTCACACGTGCTAAAAACATTATGTATATGCTTATGAGAGTATGTGATGTCATCAATAGAAAATCAAGAAAATAGACAAAGTTCAATTTATTTAAAAATTCAAAGGCCTCATGGGCAAAGTAGCTAAATGCTAATTTATTACATCATCAATCATGGGTTATTATAGTGCCCCTCAGATGTGTCCATGGATTCATAGTGCTCCATCTTGTCCGCCTTCTAAAATACTTCTTGATAGCTTGAGAAGATGTGTGACCCAAACTTGTTCCGTGCACCATCCAGAAGCTTGGTTATCATCTTTGGTAGACATAAGCGAGCCTGAAGCTTGACCTATGTGGCCATCCAACGCGTATAGTAGGATTTGAAGCTCCCACCTTACTCTTGCCTTATAACCTCTAGATGTTGCATCGTGGTTTCCATCTAAGTGTTAAAACCGTAATGCCCCATCATAGCCTGAGCAAGGCTATTCTAATTAGTGGCTATTTCCAGTGGAAGGTGGATGTACCATTCATTGACTGAGTGGCCCAAGGTGATGACAAAGAGCTTAGCTATCATCTGTTCGCTGACCCTTAGTTCTCTCATCACCATTTGATAATGCGTTAAGTGAGCTCGTGGGTCGCCAGATCCCACATACTTTTCAAACTGTGGCATTGCAAAGTTTGGGGGTAAGCTATCTCCATCCTTGATTATCGATTGTGCCAAGTATGGATTCATGAGATGGCTGCCGTGAGTGGCCAAGAATTGTTACCATAATTCCACCATTACTAGTTGTTGGAGGATGGCGTTCCCTGTGCTTGGATAAGAGCTATATTTCCCTTGGGGAAAGGCAGTGAAATTGGGTGATTGAGGTGCTTGAAATTGTGAGGCAACTGACGTACTCCAACTGGAAATAGGCTATTAGGTCATTCCTTGGTAGAAAGGCCCTGGTGCGAATGTCGACTGCCCAAGTTATCCCCGGAAGAATTTATTCTGGTTCAGCTGACTTTGTACTACCCCAAACTAATAAAAGGTAGTAGGATTCGGGTAAACTACATGCGAGGTAAGAGGTCCCCCTATTTCAGGCCAGCTAGTTAGGTTGCTGCTGTTGGCAAAGGCATTCAAGGCAGCTGTAATCTCGGCGCTCACCAACAACTGATGTGTATGCTAAGAATTTTTTCCCGTAAGGATAGGGTGATCTTCCCCCACACCTTCTTCTTGTGGATTGGCCATAATCAACGTATGTTGAACTGAATCTGAATAAGAACTCGAGTCCTCACTTGAGTCAGTGTACGAAACCCCCTCCAGATTGGCCACGATTGGAGAAACATGGAACAAGAAATGAGCTGGTCTTTTCCAAGCCTTCGGTACACAAGCAAAAGAATATACCATGACATGATTCGTGATGTGAAAAATGAGTGAGATGTTTAATGTTATGGCTACATTCGCAAGGGGTTAGCATGCCATGATGTGAATAATGTGTTTGTCAATCCACTTGAAACAAACCGGTTAGTCGTTAGATAAAATGAACATAGGTGAACATGAAAATCCAACCCCTATGGATGGACTTGAGGTCTGTATGATGTCCATGTGACATCGTGATATGAGGTGACCAAGTTACCGTGTGGTGATAGGTCAATAATTTCAAATTTTGTACTATGACTAGGTCTCATAAAATGAGGAGGTCAAAATTATTTCGGGTAAGTAGTGAGACATAACCTGATGAAACAAAAACAACTATCGTATGTAGCTATCTAATGAATGATTTGGTTAATCACCCAATTAGGGTAAAGTTTTGGATGCCTACGTGGTCATCGCTATTTGAGGGTATGTGGTGATGCATGAATCATTGCCCTGTGTGGGCGAATGATTCGAGTATTAGGCTTATACCCTTGAGGATTGGTAATGTAGGTTTTTGAAATAAGTTTGCCCCATGTGGGCTTAGGTTCGGATGTTAGCAGGGACATTACCTGATCTGGGAATAAATGTGATTTGGGTAGGTATTTACCCTGCTTGGGCCATGTGGTATGTGTGATTGCCCCGTGTGGGCTATGAGTTGGACGTCGAGTGGATATCTCAAAGATGATGCATGGGATATATTATTACCCCTTGTTGGCTAAGTGTAAATTTCAAGTGGACATCAAGCAGTAAAGGAAAGGTATGTTCGCCCTGTTCGGGAAAATAGTTGGATGTCAAGTGGACATCTCACTGAAAAGGGTTAAGTGATGTTTCTTGATTCTAATTGGTTCATGTTTTCCTAGGGTAACATGCTCTTGAGTGTCATCTAACCCTAAGTGTGTGTGACGCTGATTTGGCATCATGATGATGAGAAGATGCAATGCTACATTGTTTTAATTATTATAAGTGTGTGTGTTCAAGTGTCTGCACTAAGATTCGTGGTTAGCATGACATTTGTATAATGATTAGTAATAAACACGTAACACATAGCATGTAACGTTCTATCTTCCAACCATATAACTCTCGCGCGTACGGTTTTTGGCTAGTCTCTATCCTATGTTTGGTTCATCTTAGTACCATGAAGATAATAAGGAGCGCATCTGCAAGAAAAATATAATGTATGATTGTTTCCCAGGTAACACCCTAGGGAAAGTGCATATGGCTTATTTACATGAGGTTTGTAAATGGGTTGCTAATGTAGAATGTTCTTGTTGCACTAAAATACACTCCAAGCCTCTTCCCAAATGGGATCTAACGAGGGAGGTACATGCGATATGGCAACAAGTGCTCCACCCACTCAAGTGCTATTTTTTCTCAAGGACGCAAATTAGTACAAGAGAAAGCTTTGCGGTAATAGGGTACTTTGGACTTACGGCCTAATCCCCTCTATTGCAATGCGAAATTATGAATATGTTAGAATTAAGAAAATACGAAATAATGTAATAAATAATTTTCGACACTTATCTAAAATCTAAAACCTTTAAAAAATAAGTTTTTAAAAATATCCCCAGCGGAGTCGCTATTGTGAGCGGATGACACAGAGTGATGGACCGACAGCGCGTGAATTCAAAGGCGCGGTCCACTAGGGTGTTAGAAAAGTACTAAGTCGGGGACCCGGAAGGTTTTGGTTAGAGAAGGTGAAAACATTTTAGATCGGTCAAACCCGAATCCGCTATCTCTTAGTGTAGAATCGCCACGTGGATTTGCTCTTTCCAGGAATTAGAGTCCTTTAAGGCTTAACGTCCGGGGGACAACCCACTAAGACACAGAGATACAGGTTCGGGATAAGTTTCTTATTTCTTATTGGCTCACATTATATTACATCTACAGAAAACTGTATTTCTTAATTGTGCATATTCGCACTTAAATCATTTTCGAGTTCTTATGCATGATTCACTTATTGTCGGAAAGTAGTAAATCCATACACAAAATAGTAAATAAATGCGGAAAGTAAAGATTAAAGGTTACATAACCTCGGGGGATGCAACCGTCCGCCTAATCTATTAATTACATTTCCCAAAAATAATATTTGTCATACCCGAAGGAAAATAAAATCCTAGGCATACATCTAACCTGCATCCACAAAGGTTAGCACGAGATATGGCATAATATTTGCGATTATGTTCGATTTGATTTTGAGAAGGCCCGTGTGGCCTAGTTAAAATATCGACGATTTAAAGTTCTTATTTTGAATGAAAAATATTCATTTTTATTTACACATATGTTGGTCATTTTTTAGAAGTGAAAATGATCACATGGCAAAATGGGAGGCCTATTATCCGAGAATTATTTTTATTCTCTTCGTGGGGGTACTCTAACATGGATTTACACTAATAAAGAAGTTAAAGACGAAGAAGGAAAATTAGAACATTTACAAAGTAATAAAACAATTCCTAAGTCCACATGTAGAATAAAGTAGAAAACATGAGATGGAGCTGCTCTAGAAACTCAAAGGCTTACAGTTTCGGTGTGTATCCACTTTGGCGTATTTGTATCATCACTTGGAGCATTCTTCATTCATTTTTAAGTTGTGGTTTAGTGTGGAAAAATAATTGTTTATTTATCCAAAAGATAATCAAACTCGGATTCTAAATTTGTTTTAGACCCGAGAATATCTGAGGATTTTAGAAGAAGAAGAAAATAGAAGAAAATTGATTTGAAATCAAAAGATTTGGGAATCCAAATGTGTTTTGGATCTGAATTATTCGAAGAAATTTTGAAAGAAAATATTTTTGTAATTTTTGTCAGTGTTTCTGCTTCTGAAAAATAGAGTTTTCTCCAAAAAGTCCCGGATATTTATAGGGTTCGGGCCGGGGCTAAACTTAGCTCGCTGGAAATTCTAGCGAGGTGATGGAAATTCTAGCCCCCTCGCTGGAATTTCTAGCGAGGGTCGTTGGGATTTGTTGAAATTTCCAGCGAGGGTGCTGCAAATACTAGCCCCTCGCTAGAATTTCTAAAGAGGTTCGGTGGATATTTCCAACACCTTGCTGAAATTTCGAGTTCTCGTTAGCTTGCCTGTTTGGCGAGCCCAGTTCGATCTGATTATTTTTTTTTAATTTATTTATTTATTAATTGACTTATGTCAAATATTTTTTCCAAAATAATTTAAGTCTTTAACCCAACTCGGCGACGAGGAACATTGCTATTTGGAGATCTTCAGATAATAAAAAATTATGTAATTCCAGGATAAAAATCCTGAAAACGCTTCATCATTGAACGTGTGAGTCATTACAAAATCCCGTGCTCACACCTGTTTGTTTCAAATGGATTTATAAACATAAATTTTATCGCATCACGGCATATTAACCCGTTGTGATCCAGCCATGTCATATGCATCTCGCACATCAACATCAAGTACGTCAAACATGCATTTCATATCTAATGAACCTGTATGATTGTATTTGCTTTAGTTAAGGCTTGTAAGAGGCCGGCTTCTCACCTCGTCTGGATTTCCGCATCATGGCTTACCTAGAGAACTTTCCTTCAAAGGGTATTTGGTTTAGATTTTGGTTCGAATCGGAGATTGGTATTTGGTTTAGGTTAGAGTTTTGGGATGATGGATCCTCAAGGTTGTCATAGGATGGACGAGCAGATTTCACACGAGGTACCAACTATCCAACAAATCCCATTGAACACCGACTTAGAAATGGCCAATGCTCTAAGCGCCATTCTCTACAGTTATCAGTTTGCTTAAGTGCTACAGTTCCACCTTCGTCCACATCAGCCAAAGAACCATAATTCAGATGGACTCTCAAATTTTGAGATAATCAGTAATCTCCAAGTTCCAATTGCTGCAGGCTATCTTAAGGCCTGGAGGCTGAACTCTGCTCCTAATACTCACATATCATTAGGTTGCCCAGTTGGAAATCCTACCACTGATAAGTGTATAATTACACTTATTATCTTGAAATTTTTATTAATAAAACGATGTGGTTTAGAGTCATTTAATACTTCATATAAAAGATTTCACGTGGTATGTAGTTGTTTTTTATTCAAGTGTAGAAACTAGGTGAATCTTGGGAGTGAAATTATCAAAGATGGAATTCTATGCAAAAAGAGTGAAAAAGGTGTAAAAAGATGCGGGGAATGCAAGGAATTGACTTAGGATCGAAGTCACGACCATGTCACAATCATGATTCCTACTCGTGATTGGACAAATCACGCTCACGACTATCTATCATGATCGTGACTTATCATTCTTCACAAAGAGTCAGTTACCAACTTACAATCACGATCATGACATGTATGTCACGCTCGCGAATCGTGACGGGTTTGATAAACTCTTCTCAATGTCCAACTGAACGATCAACCACCATCAACTATCAAGCGAAGAGACACCTTTTAGAGACAATGCAACCACCAAAAAGGTGCCTATCCATTGAAGATAAGGATGAAATCTTGCATCCAATCACATTGAAGATGATGCAACCCTTCAACAATAGGCATAGCTATTCGTTTGGATGAACGCAACCTTTCACACTTTATAAATAAAGGTTCAAATCAACCATTTCATGTAGCAAATGGTGTAAGATGACATGTATGGCATGATACATGATAGAGAGTGAAAGTTCTATAGATTTCGCTAAGTTTAGAGAGAAAAATGTATAAGTGATTCGATTCTTGTTTCAATCACTAGATTTCTCCACAAATTTGAGCGATTGTTGTATGAGTGTAATTGCAAAGAACTTATCAATAAAAGTTTCTGTTTTTCAACATTCATTTGTTCAATATTCACAAGGAATAGTATCCTAACGGAGGTTTTGCACGAGTCAAGACTGAATTCAAAGTGGATGCAAAATTTGCAGGAATTGACGATTCCCATTAAAGAGTGGATACGGTTTGATCAACTTTAGCTTTCACTAGCATACCTTACAACTTTACTTTGTTTTCTACTTATACTCTCTAATTCGAAGCTTATGATATGTTTATGTGTCATAAAAAGTATTTCATCTTGTATCACTTATGTTAATGAAGTTATATGCTTTCAAGTTGACATTAAGAGTAGTTTCGGAGTTAACAAGATTGTGTATAATCACTGGATCTGTGATTATAATGTTATTTAGTGAGCCAATACATTTGGAGTGGTAACTTGCTAAATATGGCTATGTGAGATGACCGATACTAAGCATAGTATTACTATTGTCCTAGTTTTTATACATGCCATAATTTGTTTACCCTAGATTTAGAAAAGTCATTTCATGTGTTGCTCTACGGTGAATTATAGGATATTTGGGCGTCTAGAACCGAGTTTGTTGAAGTTATCTAGTGCGTAAAACATTCGTGATTATTTTGCATATTTTACTCCACTATACTTGTTCTTAGGGAATATCTATATGCTTTGCATCTTCTCTAATCTGTTCATGCATCTGTCCATTCATCAGTCTACCATTCAAAACCTTAAACTTATTTTATTTTCTTTTATTTCGTAAATCTAGTTGATCTTTAGAATTGAGTTCCTTCCCTGTGAGATCTATATATTTTAAAACTACATCGTAACTGTATACTTGTAGTTATCATCATTAGTCTATTTGATAAGCGGTACTAACAACACCTGTTCATATTTAGAACTTTTATATTATCAATAGAAAAATGGCGAATAGCCACTGCTTCCCTTATTGACGCAACAACCTCACAACCTTAATACCACCATGACCAAACTGGGTTAATGCTATCTCAAACACCAAATCAATTCAATCAAGGTCCAGGAATGTTCGATCAATTTCCGATAGGTCAGACTTCTAGGGGTAATGATTATTCAAGATTAAAGCAAGTTAATGCCTTCTGGGTTGCTCAGCCCAAAATCAATTTAATCAAGGGAAAGTTGGTCAACTATTGGTTGATGTGAGTCTGTTCTATCTGGGTTGGCATCACTCAACTTCATCTGTAAGAAAAGATAAACCTTCATCTAGTTTCTTTCCACCATGTCAGAGCTTTGCCTCACAACCAGCGGTCCCTCAAAATCCGAGTTCCCCATCCTCCATCAACACAAGCTTGAACTTCATGGTCTAACCATTGCAATATCTAGTCATGACACAAGCACCATCTTCTCCAAACTTTACGATCAGTCCTAGGGGCACCACAGTCCCCCAGGGGCAGTATAACCAAAGGACCACATTGTCCACTTATCCTCAGCTCAATTTTCAACAAGGGATTGATGGGAAAGTCCCCCCAGTATTTACCTCCAAATGCAGAACAATTATGGCAACAGTTTTTGGCTATTCACGCTAGCCAATTAAAGAATTTCTAGCCAAACTACTACCATATTCCTCCAGTAGCACATGATGATGAGTGGCAACCCGAAAACATTGTAATGCCAAGATTAGAGAAGTATGAGGGAGAAGGAGATCCCTGATCACATTTCATCAACTACAAGACTATGATGAGAGCTATGAGGATCGAGAATAAGATGCTGGTTAAGCCTCTTTATTGTTACACTAGGAGGACTAGCCAATGAATGGTATAAAAAATTTGCACTTGGAAATAGCTCATTGTTGGAAGCGCCTCTCAGAGAACCTAATGGAGCAGTATGGCTTCGATTCTGAAATAAAGACTACCATACAACATCTTAAGGTTGTTAAATAAAGACCCAAGGAATTGTTCAAACCCTACTACAATAGGTGGATGACCACCCAGGTTCTACTCAAGGATAAGCTTAGTCTATTTGAGATGATTGTAAAGCTATTAGTCAAGACATTGCCAGTCTACCGACAAAGGCTCGGGACCGACACTTTCACTTCTTACAATGAGATTTTTCAAGATAGCTGAAAAGCTTGAGTGAATAGAATCCCTAGACACACTAGTGGAGACCAGCTAATGAGTACTAATATGAAAAAGGTGACAATTGGGAAAGAAGACCCTCTACATGTGGAGGATGAGGATGTTAATAATGTAATATTTAGTATCTTAAACTCTTTCCTATTAAAAAGCTCTGCAATGAGGCTTTTGAATCTTCAAATGCATCGAACTTTGCTTGCTTGCTTGATATCCTTTCAGATGACATCACACATTCTCACGAACATGAGCATAATGTTTTTAGCATACATGACACATCATTGAATGGAATTAAATTGGGTATAAATGAATCCCCTAATAATTTCAAATGATTTGACTCTCATGAAAAATGAGAGATAACATAGGTACTTAGACAACACGTGATAGCATTTTCCTGGTTCCATGAATACATGTTGGAGATCGATAGAAAGATCGCCAAACAAGAAATCTCCACTGACCATTAAGTTAATCAAATAGAAGATGACACAATCAAGACCAAAATGGGCCAGAAGAGCCAAGATAGAGGTAATAAAGAAAAATTGAAGATAAGTTCCCCAAAGTAGCTAAACAATCGATATATTTGGCCAACATAACGCCAGTGCTGAAGACAAAAAGAAGGAGTCAAGCATTTCAATGTGTCAATAACTTCATCGCGTGGCTCATCACCATTTATGGGCCGATCATCACACTATTAAAGGAGTACCAATAGACAACATCTATTTACGTTTGAAGGAATCAAGCTATTTCTTATATAGGTTTTGAAACCTTCCATCCCTGAAAAATCACTCACTCTCTATTTGGCTATCAAGGAATAATCACTAGGATGAACAATTGAAAAGGCAAATATTGAGCATCATCACTCACCACTATGTATACCTCAAGCCAACATAGCGGTAAGATCTACCAACAAATTAATCAGAAAATGCTAATTGAGAAAGCTGTTAAAGTTAAAAATATGAATCAACCATGACACGCTCAAACACTATCACGTCTAGGCGTAAAAAATAGATCGTGTAAAAAGCAGTACAAAACAAAAGTAATTAGCCTGTCAATTAGCACTCTATTAGTTGAGCAAAAATAATGGTCTCTTTTAAAAATAGAAACAAGAATAGTCAACTGAGTTGAAAACCCAAAAAGGGTGGCTTAGACAAAACTTAGGATATCGAGAGAAAAAGTGAGCATATTGATTAGAAAACTTGAAAGGGCTAATCGGTGGCAGGAGTCAAATCATTTGAAACATTCATACTCCCTTTTAAGTTCATCAATGAATTGTCATTCTTGCTAAATCTTTATGCATATGCTTACCTTGATTGCTTGCATGCCAACGATAGAATATCGTGAGTAAACATCCCATCACATCATGGCTCAATAATAATAAAAAATAATAAAGAGAAAAGTAAAGAAAATGTGATTCTACTAGATTGAGAACCTAAAAGGGCAGTCTAGGTAAAAATTAAGACAAGGTTTGATAGATTGAAAACCCGTAAGGGCATTCTATGCAAAAATTAGAACCGAAGAAATATCAAATTCATCATCTCCTCCTTGGAATGGTACAAGGCGTCATCTATCTCCTCCAGAATTTAAGACGAGTATGCTCTAATTTCCCTCGCAGAGAGGATTATCACAGTAAAAAGCTTCCAAGCTCTCATTATGACCTTTAAAGTGAGCATCACCAACATGGTTCGGGATCAACATTAACATCATTAACGCTATACCAAAGAAGGAAATGAGCGTAAAAAAGTCAATGACTCATCAAAATCCTCTTCAAACCAAATACAAGCTTTCAACTCAACTTTGAGTTATCCACTAAATCGAACTTCAACTCAGACCCATGTCCATCATCACTTTGAAGAAGACATGTCTACAAAACTTGACCATTGATAGTAAGGCAACCATAGAATGCCCAATGAGATAAATCTTAAGGGTACTCATGCACCAACATAGGAGGGTATCAACTCGGAAACCTCCCAAAGGCGCCTCATACAATGAGGCTTCTACTTTCAGTCCGGCCCAATGCTCCCAAGCAAACGATGCAGGCAAGAGACAAACATACATCATATGATCAATTTTGTTCACACATAAAGTCATTCATACATGCATGCACATCATGTCACTTATAGGTCAAGGTGATGTTAAACAGAGACAATGCCATTTGGACGAGAAAAATACTCTACCTCCACATGAGGAGTCTACAAGTATTAAGAAGATGTCAGAGCAACACGTCATCAGAAGTGAGATTGACAATGACCCAACTCAAGCATTTCAACTTCAACCCTATCTAGGCTTCATTCAAGGAACAATACATCATCATAAAAGCCTCCCAAAAACAATGGAGAAGGCCATCGGAACATCCCCAAAATCTCAAACGCAAATTTCCACATTTATCATGGGCTTGAAGGAAATTTTCTCATAACCCTCATGTTTTAGTTCTTGATTGAAGGGGCAAACATTTTTACTTTTAGCAATCTCAATCAAGGAATTACAACATACATCATAAGTATTTACTAATAAATTTCCTCATTCTTACAGGTATCCCCTAAACTCACAAGGGGCATACATTTTAGACTCATAGCAATCAATGTATCATTAAAGGTATGGAGTACATGACTTTCATCCTTTCGCCAGCAACTCCAAGGCTCACAATCAACCAATGGTCAACTCACAAGGGGTATACTATTCAGACTACAATGATCAACCATTTCCTAATAGATTTTGACAAAGACTTATTACAGTAGACGTATCATCAAAGGCATGAGGCACACAACTTTCCTCCTTTCCCTTGCAATTTTGAGGGCTACAGTCAACCAATGTTCAACACACAAGGGGCATCCATTTTAAACTCACAGAAGTCAACATATCATTAAATGCATGGAGCAAATGAGTTTCATCCTTTTTCCAATAGTTCCAATGGTCATAGTCAACGCACAATCAACTCACAAGGGGTATACAATTAAGATTGTAACAGTCAACCATCCCACAGCGGATTTTGATGAAGACTTACCATAGTTGAGGCATTTTCAAAGGCATGAAGCACACGACTCTCATCCTTTCCCCAGCAGTGCTGACAGTAACAATCAACAAGAGGTCAACTCACAAGGGGTATTCACCGTAAACTTTCTACGGTCCGCACACCTTCCCAAACTTTCCACAATCCACATCTCTTTTCAGACTTTTCATAGTCAGTGGACTTTCTAAAGTTCACATATCTTTTCATACTTTTTACAGTCAATGGACTTTCTACAGTCCACATCTCTTTTCTGGCTTTTTACAATTAACGAACTTTCTACAGTTCGCGTTTCTTTTCATACTTTTTATAGTCAACAGACTTTCTACAGTCCGCATTTCATTTTAGACCTTTTACAATCAACGGAATTTCTACAATCTAAAACTTTTTTTACAGATAATGGACTTTCTACAATCAACATTTCTTTTCAAACTTTTTACAATTAACAGACTTTCAACAGTCCACATCTCTTTTAAGAGTTTTTACAGTCAACGTACTTTCTACAGTCCGCATTTCTTTTCAAACTTTTTACAGTCTACAAACTTTCTACAATGCACATCCTTTCAAACTTTTTACAATCAATGGACTTTTTACAATCCACATCTCTTTTCAGACTTTTTACAGTTAATGGACTTTATACAGTCCGCATTTCTTGTTAGACTTTTTAAAGTCAATGGACTTTCTACAGTCTATGTCTTCTTTCAAAATTTTTACATTCAACGAACTTTCTACAGTCCGCATCCTCTTTCAAACTTTTTTACTGTCAACAGTTTTTCTACAGTCCGCTTCCTCTTTCAGACTTTTTACAATCAATGAACTTTCTACAATTCGCATCGTCTTTTACACTTCTTACAATCAACGAACTTTCAATAGTTAGCATCTTTTCTTACTTTTTACAGTTAATGAACTATTTACAATTCACATATTTTATGACTTTTTATAATCAATGAACTTTCTACAGTTTGGCCTTTTTTAACTTTTTACCGTTAATGAACTTTCTACAATTCATACCCTTTCCCGACTTTTTATAGATAGCGAACTTTCTATGATCCACATCATCGATGAACTTTCTATAATTTGCACATGGGACTTTAAACCAAAGGAACAGGAGCACATATCTAATATCTCCTTCCCTCAATGGTTCTAGTGATAGTAATAAGTTAGAGGTTAACCTTAAAGGGGTAACCAGTTCCAAATGAGCAATTCATAAGGGGCACGGAGAGATTGGTTCCCAACAATGCCATACTAGGGAATAAGCTTTCAATCTTCATGAAGTTTCCATCTCGAGTAGTGCCAATCACGACCAGTTAGGTATCATCTCTAAACCCCACTACTCTTTCAATTATGGGGCTATATTGATCTCATATCAGCAGTGATCCAATGAGGGGCAACTTGTAAGCATCGGATTTTACTCTCGAATAGCAAGTTTGATGATGAAGTTGTAATTTTTTCCCTTTGTTAGCTTTCTACATCTTGCGGGATCCTGAAATTGTCTGGAGAAAATATACTTTATTTCTTTGGGCTTTCCCCTTTCTTAAAATCCAATTCAAATCAAAAAGCCCATCCTTAAGTGCCATGTTATTAACGATATTGACTTTGCGGCATAACCAAAATTACACTTTCTGCAATTTTTCAGTAAAAAAATCCACTTTTGCCCACATGCTTGGACATTTTCACATGCTCAACCACTCTCCCACCTTACCTAGGATACTACACATCAAATCTTTGATGGATATAACAAAAGTAAGTAAGGAAGTATGGGTTAAAGAGAAGTATGGGCTAAAAAGGAAGTATGTGTTAAAGAGAAGTATGGGCTAAAAGTATGGGTTAAAAAGTAATACTAGGTGGATCTAGTTAGACTTTTGGATTGAAGAGAGTTCTACAAAAGGGGAAATGAATTTCAATCACGAAGGTAGGAGAAAAAGAGATAAAAGATCAAGAAAAGAGAGAGAAAAGATTAAGAGATCATGGAAGAGCATTTCTTCATGTGTTCTTGAGTGTTCTTGAGCAAAACACCAAACTTTGATCACCAATACTTGAGATTTCAGGTTAGTTAGATTAAGTTCATGAAAAGGGCTTGAACTTAGGTCACAATGGTCTACTTGTTCATCTCTTAAGCATCTTTGAGGTTTAATTCATATTTTAAGCGAAGCTTGAGGTTTAGAGATCATTTAAGCAAACTTGTGTATAGAGATTACTTAGGTAATGCTTAAGGTTTAGACTTGAATAGAGACTCTATAACATCTTTATCACTCACTTGAAGGTTACTACACCTTTGAAACATCTTCTTTGGCAAGGAATAGATCCCTTCTAAAGGTTTTCGGTTAGTGAATTCATGACTACAAGGTAAGCCTTTGAGTTCCTAGAGTTCATTTTCTTTTTTGTTATTTCCATTTTCGCACACCCAACTATTTAATGGAAATTTCAGTATGATTTTAAAACTTTTTGAGTATTTTGTTTACATAAAAATATTTTACACATCTTGAGCTTTACAAATTGATAAAGATCATCTAAATGTTTAAGCATAGCAAAAGTTATTATCATTTGAAGTTTCAAATTTTCATTTTGTTATTTCTGTGTGTTTTTTCCAAGTCTGGAATTTCGATGTTGTTAATGATATCACTAATGTCATTAATGACATGGCCCCATGTCGTTAACAACATGGCCTCATTTCATTAATGACATTGCTTTGGCAGAATCCAGTTTTTCTTGGTTTTGTTCTGTTTCGAATCGTTTAGGCCCAGAATAACCCACCAAGACCCTTCTATGTTTGGAAATGCATCATTGGGGGTAAAAAACTTCTAAATTGTAATTATTTAGAAGTTATATATCATTTATTAATGTATTAATATATTGATTAAGGTTTGGAGTAGCAACGGAAGTGCTTCGGGCTATCCATATTGATATCACCCTTCACGAGGAAGTCGGTAACGACATGGATAACATCGTTACCGTTGTTAACCCAAACAATGGCTACGTTATGCATGTTCGGCCTAGATTTATGTTTCTAAATGTTATTTTAGGTCACCCACATGAAGGGAACTCAAGTTCCCGGAGAACTGACCCAACAATATAACAGCGTCATTTTCACTAATAAAAATGACAAATAGTTGAAAATAAAAATGAACCATTTTAATAAAATAAGAACTTTGAAATCTCCATTGTTTTTACCTTGACCACATGGGTCATACCAAAATCCAAATCGAGCATATATGGTACACTTGGTACATATATATATATATATATATATATATATATATTGTGGAATATCCCCTATGCTAACCTTTGTTCTTGTAGGTAGTTTAAGATAGATGTATGTTAGGGTTTAATTTCCTTCACGTATAGCATTTATAAAATGTAACATTTGTTAGATATCAATGTATTTAGGTGATTTGTAAATCCCCCATCCCAAGGTGTAACTAATCCCATAAATTAGGCACATTTACTTTCATACGTGTTTACTTTCTCGCACTATATTTACCACTTTCTGCATGCACGCTAAATAATAAAAAACATAAGCTGAAAATATCTAGATTGAATTGTAATATCATAAGTATTGTTTTTAAATGAGAATAATGTTAACTCAAATAATGACGAAGTAAGTAACTCATCCAAGACCCGAATCTTTGAACTATGGTACCGCTTAGGCTTAACATATCTAAGATGTACCAAAATTTTCCCGTAAGAGCTAATTCAAGTGGCGATTCTGAGTACCATAAGCTAAAGGTTTTAATCTCTAGTCTATTAAACTTGTCACATGAACAAGTTTCATTCTTCAAACTAAAAACCACACTATTTTCCTATCGTGAAAACCCCCACATCCTATCTCACGACGCCAATGCCTCGGGGTAACTGCGCGGGTCGAACTTCATCCTCTCCCAATAGGCTTAGTTGGTCCCTTAAGAAGTCTCGTAGGTTAGGTTGCTACATTATTGGAATGTGCGGGTCTTTTTTCAAGTAAATATTGACTCTTTATTATGACGTTCAAGGAATGCATGAGAATTGGAATCATTATGGATACCCCCAGGCTTGATATTTTTTTATGGTCATTCGAGGAATGCTATAATTTTGTCTCATTGGATATCAATTTGGCAATCACTATGTTGTCTTATTTGGATTAAATTATGGTCATTCTGCTAATGCCAAAGGGGTTATGTATTGTTTGACATCATTTCAATAATCATCATGTTACCTTAGTTTTGATTAAATTATGGTCATTCGACGAATTCCAAAAGGGTTGTGTCTCACTGAATATTATTTTGGCAATCAATATATTGCCTTTAGATTAGTCATTCAAGGAACCCCAATGGGGTTTGTTCATGCCCCTACGTAAGTTTAAACATGGGTGACATTTTTAACAACTTTATGATTGTCTAAGATTAGTGACTCGTAGGTCAGATTTTTGGTGATTTGATAGTCAAGGTTTGTGACTCGTTGGTCGGCATTTTGGTGATTTAATAATCAAGGTTTGTGACTTATTGGTTAGTTGTTTTGGTGACTTGGCAATCAATGTTTATGACTCACTGGTTAACTTTTCGGTGATTTGATAATCAACGTTTGCAACTGGTTGGTCTGCTTTTTGGGAAATTTTTACTCACTAGTTAAGATTAAGTGAGTTATTGGTCAATTTCAAAAAAATTTACTTGCTAGTCGGGATTATATGACTCGCTGGTCAATTTTGGAATTTTTTACTTGTTAGTCAAGATTTGGTGACTCGTTGGTAAGTTGTTAAATTTTTGACTCGTTGATCAGAATTTAATGACACACTAGTCAGTTTTGGAATTTTTGACTCGTTGGTTAGGATTGGATGACTCATGGGTCGGTTTTGGAATTTTTTACTCGTTGTTTAGGATTTATTTATTAATTATTTGGTTTTGGAATTTTGACTCATTGGTCATGATTTGATGACTCACTAGTCGATTTTGGAATTTTTAACTTGTTGGTCCTGATTTAATAACTCACTTATTAGTTTTTGAATTTTTGACTTGCTTTTCAGGATTCTCATTGGTTAAGTTTGGTGACTCATTGGTCAATTTTGGAATTTTCGACTCGTTGGTCGGGTTTCGTGATTCGTTGGTTAAGTTTTGGTATTTTTGAATTGTGGTCAAGATTTGGTGACTCACTGGTCAATTTTCATGATTTTATTAATCAAGATTAAGTGATTCATTGGTCAATTTTTGAATTTTTGACATACTAGTCGATTTTTAAAAGTTTTTCACCCACTAGTCAGGTTGTGGAGACTTATCGGTTGGCTTTAGAATTTTTGACTTGCTAGTCCAGATTTGATGACTCACTTATAATTTTTAAATTTATTACTCACTAGTTGGGTTTTGGTGACTTATTCGCTAAGATTTGGTAAGTCACTGGTTGGTTTTGGAATTTTTGACTGGATGGTTGGAGGTGACTTTATTAGTTAAGAATATAACTTCAATAGTCAGGGTGACTCATTGGTCAAATATAGTTGACAGATTTATTGGATAGTCGGGGTTGACTCATTAGTCAAAAGTTACTTTACTAATTAGAAATATGATTTTAATAGTCGTGTTGAACCCAAGTTAACAGTACCTCACAGTACTTAAATTGTTTTGGATATAACAAACTTTCTAGGATAGTGAAATTAATTGAGTGCTAAGTAGACTCTTAATTAAACAAGTTTACTTGAGCTTGTTTTAGGAAAAATAACTCATTTTACTAAGTTTTAATTAAGTTATGGCTTAGAGTTAGAAATGCTGAGTTCAGCCTAGTATTGCATAGTTTATAAGATATAGACTCAGCTATGCTAAGTAGCTTTTAATTACTAAAAGCTTAGTTCTTTGAAACTTAGAGAATAAAATGACACATATGCTTTTAAAGCTGTCTGTGAGGGATGAGATATTTCTTTGATGCTTTATAGAGGAAAAAGCATTGATGTCAAAGAAGATATTTCAATTGATCCTCGCAAAAAAAGGTGTCAGTATGGAACGTTGGAGAATACTCGCTTAAATCCAAGACAAAGGGAATCCTAGGACATACATCGTTTCTCAATATCTCTGCGCAACTCTGCAATGGCAGGAATTAGATAAATCACAAAGCTCCATGTTGCATCTCACGTGCCTCTCTATCTATACAAAATTGCTTAAAGAGAATGAACTTTTGACACATTTGGATTAACTGACTAATCTCACACTTCAAAGTTTGAATTCTCTATCTCTAAATGTCCTGAATTTGTTTCAAATAGATAAATTCAAAAGATTTGAAGAGAAGAGAAATTGAAGAAATAGTCAGGACAAAAAGTTTACAACGGCTACTTCCAACACCTTCAAGTATATATAGAATACTGAAGCATACGTTCAAACTTGGTGAATCACCTTGAATTTCTTAAGAGCTAAAATACTATACAAATATCCCCAGCATTCAGAAATTCCAAATCAAGCATTCTAAGAAAATGAAAATCACCTAATCTATTTGTAATTGAGAGAATTAAACCTTAAATTTAACATTATAAAAGGATTCAACATTTTTTATAAGTTGAAATCCTTAGTTACTAATTTCAATTCGAAAATCTAAGTATGAGTTTAGGAAGGGTACCTAAACTATGGTTTGAGAGGTAGTTAGAAAGAAATGTACTTTCTGTAATTGCTCTACTCGCCACAAAGTCTTCTCCGCTTAAGGAAGGAAAGAAAACACTAGTGGATTAAAGCCTAGAAAGGAATCCGGGGATTGGAGGTAGGCTCGAGGCTGAACCAAGATAAATCTAATGTGTTAAAGTTTCTTACCTTCATTGCTTGTCTTTATATTGTTTTACTCATTCATCATTCTCTCTTTTTTCATCATTGAGCTTGAAAAACCAATCTGAGCTTAGTAAAGAACTCAGTAGCAAATGAAGACAAACTTGATAGACATGATGTATGCCCTAAAGGAAATTAGGGTGATATATCTTAATTAGTTATAATGTACAAACAATTTCATATTATTATTTATAATAATAAAGGTATCTTTCTTATTTATCAGTGTTTGTTTATTTTATGTATCTCGCTAGTATCATACATATGTGGTATTATATATGTGCATTGATAAGACAAAGTCAATGACTACTTCATAGCGTAAAAGTGCAAAGACATAGAGGGAGCTATGTGGTGTGAGAATTGCACATACGTGTTACTATGAATAGTCTAAATATCCCTAGTCATAGTTTCATTGAGACTGGACATCAATGAAGCGGACAGACTAGTATGTGAGGGCTTACTCCTTGTATTAGATCTAAGCAACCGATATCATGAGCTAAAGGTGGTTCTTTGAGTTAACACATGAATGTATTCAGGTAATACATTGGAGAGCGCTATAAGATAGACACCTGGAAATAACTATATCCATGTGTTGGTGTCATGTCTTAATGCAATAGCAGTACAAGTATCCTCAAACATGAGATACTGGTTACCTTGTGTAGGATTTGCTATACTTTGGGTCACACTTATTCATACCCTGGCGATCAGGATGATATGGGAGGTTACTAGTATAGTGATGATCACTCATTGGTAAGCCAAGTAGTCAAGATAGGATCCATCGCTCTAGATAGAGTGATTTAATAGGAGATATACCTTAAGGCCTCTTGTTTAAGAGACACATTCATTAACCTCTAATTAGAGTATAAGATTGACAGAATGGTTTTCTAGTCAATCTTGATACATTATGGTGAGTGGTGTTCTTTATGAACAAGTCTAATTCCAAGATAGCTATGGCTATTACATGAAGCTAACACTTAATTCGAGCTCAATAAACTGGATAGTACTTAACTTGATGGAAGGAGTGTATTGTATTGGTTACTTTTGGAGAACCGGATTAAGTCACAAGCATGTGGCATTCCAAGTATCAGGGGATCATACGCCTTTACTAGAAAGCCCATTTGATCATCTAGAGTTATCAAGTTTGACATAGATCTGGAACATTGAGCCTAAAGTTTCTTCGATGGGGAGCCAAGTTTAGGTTAACCTATAATAGCTCTATACTTTGGGATCCTATGAAGTCACCCACTTTGGGTCTTTACCAGACTAAGTAAAGAACTCATAGACTGGGTCTATATCGAGAATAGAAGAGAAAAGGTCAAACTCAAATAGGATGTATTTTGGTTGGACAAAAATATTAGAAAGAGAGGGGAATAACAGAACTAGTGTGCCTAAAGTGGATCTTACAAGAAATCTTGCAATATTCTATAAGGTAAGCCCGCATGAGCTCTAAACATGCTCATGGGCTTGCGGGCTAGCAAGCACTACATGGTAGCTCTTGTGGGAAATCTCGCAAGTGATTAGCAGCGCCTACGGAGGCTACAAGGTTTGTCATGAGCAGGATTGCTAGAAAATCTTGCAAGCCCAGGCTACTGCAGGCTTGCGAGATTCTCATGAAGCCTGCAGTGCACAAGGTAAGCTCATGCTAGGGGCTTGCCTTGCATGGAAGGATGCTCTATGAGATTCTCAGGGAGCAGCCCATGCTGGCTTGCAAGTATGCATGGGTTAGTGTTTTACACCAATCCCACATCAATTAGGGGGAGCAATTTCGCTCCCCCTTTTGGCTATAAATAGCCTCCTTCCCCCCTCCTTCAAAGTACTTCAGCTCAGCCTTTCCCCTTGAGTTTGACATTTTTGTTCACGAGCTTTTTGCGAGATCCTCCACAAGGTTCTCAAACATCGCAAGGAATCTTTAGAAGGTTCTTTCTTTTTGAAGTGAGCCTTCTCAGTTAATATTTTCAAGTTGGTCTTCGAGCAATATAGCAACTGCTGTCTACCAATGGGTTCTTCCACAATGGAGGTTTTGGTCAGTGAAGATCTGTGTGGATCAATCATAGAGGCTGTCCTAGATTGAAAGCTAGTGCTAACGGAGTTTTGTTGAATTACTCTAAGGGAACGTTGCACCAAGGGAAATGTGCACATCAACTGGTAATGCTCTTAACTTAGATGTTATGTTTATTTTTAATAAGTTTTATAAACCTAATAGATTCTATGGAATGTTTCAACTTAGATTATATCAATCATGGCATGCTTAGGAGATCCTTTAGGGTTAATTTTAAGTTTTGAAATGGCGCTTTACAACTTTGCATGTTCAATTACTACCTTGGTCAATCAGCAGTTGTATCAGAGTCTACATTATGCTATGCATGATTGATTATAATATATTAAAATTGATATTTTCTATAAATTAATTAAAGTATGCTATGCATGACTTAGGTTGCAATTCCTGTTATAGAAAATGATGTGATAACTAGGTTAAGGTTTTGCTCAAACTTAGTCTATGTGATTATCACATAAATTAGCAATGTTTTACCATACGTGTAAATGCTTTAATCGAGGGTCATCCCATACCTCACTCAATTAAAGAGCAAAATCTTTAAATCATAATTATCCATGGTACAATGAATCGAAATACCCATATTTATTTTGTTAAGGATTGGACTTGGCTGCTCATTCACTTTAAGGGGCCCTCTCCTACCTAGAAATCTCCATCAGTATTAGATTCAAAAGTACCCAAGGGACTTTTATGACTTAGTCAATTTCTAGTATGGGAATTAGATTCTGCATATGGTTTTACAAACATGGTTTAAGTTGTTAAATCAAAACTTATAGAAATAGGTGCAAGAACTTAAACATGGACCTTGTTTGTTTTTCATGCTATGTGGAGTCTTGGCATAATGGAATGATTATAATGTACCAGTAGATTGTCTTCCCATCATAAGTCGTGATACGAATCAAAATGGTACATGTTTTCCCTTAACATGTGTTTAGTCATTAGACTAGATGGGGTTAATGCCTTAACCAAAATGGGTTAGTTATCCATATCAATGGAGCTAATGCCAGATTGGAGACCTATTTGAGGAGTACAATCGGGTACTCACATCTCAAGAAAGAGAACTCAAATGGATTACCAATTGCATGGGATGAACATGGATGGTTCCAACCATGGTTGTCTTGTTATGGCTTGACCTTTTATAGCGGGGGTTATAATGAGTGGCTATGGATTCTACCTACTAAGGAAAATTGGCTGGACCAAATTTCTTGAATTTAAATAGAATGGGCTAATTGAATGTCAAGAAAATAGTAGGAATTATGTGTTTAATTGAAGACCTTATAATAAATTCATGTACGTATACTAATGTCTAAACAAATTATATCTTATATCTAGGTTTAACAATGAATCCAAACATAAACCTTAACTCAATTCTTGACAACAAACTAGATGGTTCAAACTTTACCGATTAGTTTAGGGCGGTGAGGATAGTCCTCAGATCCGAAAGGATAGCTTATGTTTTGGATGAGCCCCTCCCTAATGAACCAGATGCTGATACTGATGTGAATGAACATGAGGCATAGGAGAAGCACAGAATGGATCATGAAACAATAGTATGCATAATGCTTGCAACCATGAATTCTGAGCTTCAGAAACAACATGAGAGCATGGATTTAGATACCATGATTCTCCATCTTTGGGAGCTCTTCTTAGAGTAGGCTAGGTCCAAGAGATTTGATAGATAAAAACTCTTATTAGGAACGAAGATACAGGCTGGCACTTCAGAACCTCAGTATGCTCTTAAACTATTGGGTTATATGGAGAAGTTGATTCGACTTGGTTTCGTGATGGATCACGAATTGTGTGTTGATCTAATCCTTGATTCATTAACTAATATTTATTCATAATTTGTGACTAATTATTATATGAATAAGATTGATGCCACATTGCTTGAGTTGGTCAACATGCTGAAAACATTATAGCCTAAGATTCGAAAGGATCTAAAGGCTTTGCTACTAGTTCAGAAAACCAAGCCTTCCAAGGGTGGACTCATTTTGGAAAGAGTCTGAGTACCAAGGAGAAAATTGGTAAGAAGAAGAAAAGTAAGAAAGTAACTACAAATGTCTACTTCTGATGTGGCAAGGCCAGCAACTAGAAGAAAGATTGCAAGGTTCAGATTTCTAAACAAGTGAAGAAGAAGCCAAGTGAGGCATCTACTTTGGGTATGTTCATGATAGATAGTTTCTCTACAGTTCTTTATGAGTCTACATGGGTATTGGATATTGCTTATGGAACTCATATTTGTAATTTTGTGCAGGGGTTGCAGAATAGTAGGAGGGTTGCAAAGAGGGAAATGGACCTAAGAGTTGGAAATGGAGCGTGGGTTATTGTAACAGCTGTAGGGACATATAGCCTTCGTTTTCCTAGTGGCCTTGTTTTAGTTTTGAATAATGGCTATTATATTCCTACTGTTACTAAGAATATTATTTCTATTGTGTGTTTACCAATAGAAGGATTTGAGATATTATTTTTTAAAAATAATTGTCAAATTCGACGCGATAATGTTCTCTATGCTTGTGGAATATCGGTTGATGGCATTCATGTTCTAGATACTAAAACTAAAATTCTAAATATGAACATTGTTAAGAAATAGAGTTTAGATAATGAGAAATCCTCATACTTATGATATTGTCATCTAGGCCATATAAATGAGACTCGCTTAACTATGTTACAAATGTGGTGACTTGGGCCCAATGGAATGGGAATCCTATGGTGTGTGTGAACCTTGTTTAAAGGAAAAGATGACTCAGATACCTTTCAAATGAGTGTGAAGACACATGAAGGTTTCATCTACTTCATAACTTTTATCGATGATTACTCGCGATTGGGTAATATGTACCTAATGAGGCATAAGTCTGAATGTTTTGAGAAATATAAAGGGTTCAAAATCGATGCAGAGAAATAACTTAGGAAAAGTATCAAGACCCTTCTATTTGATCGAGGCTATGAATACTTAAGCTAAGAGTTTCAGGATTATCTAAAGGATAATGTTAATTTTTCCCAGTGGACACCTCCTTATACACCCCAACACAATGGTGTGTAAACAATGAAGAATCGAACCCTACTTGATATGGTTTGGCCCATGATGAGCCAAGAAGAACTTAGCAAATCCTTTTGGAGTTATGCACTTGAGAGTGCAGTTTATATTCTAAAATGAAAGCCCTCAAAATCAGTTGATCAAACACCATACGTATTGTGGCATGGTAAAAAACCATCTCTTTCTCACTAAGAGTTTGGGGATGTCTTGCTTATGTAAAGAGGACATGTTTAGATAAGCTAGGTGCTAAGTTTGATAGGTATCCATTTATAGGTTACCCTAAGGAGACTATGGGTTATACCTTTTCTAATCCGAAGGAACAAAAGGTACTTGTTTCTAGAAATGCTCAATTCCTAGAGATGGAGCATATACTTGCAAAAGCTAGTGGGAGCAATCTTGAGTTAGGCACTCAAGAAGATCAAATAGGCAATCAACTAATTGTTCCTACACCTATTATAGAAGAAAGTGTAAGCATGAAATAGCCTATTATAACACCGACATTGCGTAAGTCAGGTTGGGCTCCAATCACTCCCGAGCGATATTGTTTTCTCATCACTGACTATAAACATCTCTTCCCTATGGAAGATGATGAGCGCAAGACTTACAATGAGGCAATGAAAGGCTTAGAGTTTGAAAAATGGTTTATAGCCATGAGGTTAGAGATGGACTCCATGTACAAAAATCATGTTTGGACTTGGTTGATGCTCCAAGTGGGATTAAGCCCATAGAATGCAAGTGGGTATTCAAGAAGAAAATTGAAATGGATGGTAATATAATTACCTATTAAGAAGGGTTGGTTGCAAAAGGTTATAGTAAAAAAGAAGGCATTGACTATGATGAAATCATTTCACCGGTGGCCATGTTAAAGTCTATCAGAATACTCCTTGCCATCGCCGCTCATTACGATTATGAGATTTAGCAGATGGATGTGAAAACAACATTTCTTGAAGCGATTTTAGAGAGGGATGTGTATATGACACAACCCAAGGGTTTTACATCCAAGGAAGGCTTGATAAATTGTAAGTTGTAGAAGTTCATTTATGGACTTAAGCAAGCATCAAGGAGTTGGAATATTAGGTTCAATGAGATAATCCGAGAAATCGATTTTGTATCGAATGCTAATGAGCCCTGTGTATATAAGAAGGCTAGTGGGAGTGTGATCATTTTCCTTGTATTATATGTCGTTGACATATTATTGATAAGAAATGATGTTCCTTTTCATTGGACAGTGAAGTTATGGTTGTCAAAGAAGTTCTCCATAAAAGACCATAAAGAAGCAACTTTTATACTTTGTATAAAAATTTGACGATATATATCCAAAAGGTTGCTAGGTCTTTCTCAAAGTACATACAAAGACAAGGTTTTGGATAGATTTAACCTTGAGCAGTCAAGAAATGGTTATTCCCAATGTCTCACAGGATTAACCTTTCTAAATTTGAGTGTCCGAGAACACAAGAAGAGAGACTGCGCATGAATGGAATACCCAATGCCTCAGTGGTAGGGTCCATCATGTATGCTATGGTATGCACTAAACCTAACGTCTAACATGCATTGAGCGTCACAAGTAAATTTCAATCTGATCCTGGTGAGAAGCACTAGACGGTCTTGAAAACTATCTTCAAAACTTACGCAGGACTAAGGATATGTTTTTAGTATATGGAGAAGGTGATCACACTTTAAAGGGATACACAGATGCGAGTTTTCAATCTGACAAGGATGATTATAAATCCTAGTCAGTTTATGTGTTTATGTTTAATGGTGGGGCAGTTGTTTTGGAAGAGTTTCAAATAGGATATTATTGATATTTCAACCACAGAATCTGAGTATGTAGCTACCTCAAAAGTAGCTAAGCAAGCTGTATGGCTTAAGAGATTTATTGGTGATCTTGGTGTGGTGTCCAGCATTGTAAATCTGATAGTGGTCTATTGCGATAACAATGGGGCTATTGCTCAGGAAAAGGAGCCACAGTCTAGCCATAGAAACAAACATATACTCAAAGTACCATCTCATACATGAGATGGTAGCTAGAAAGGATATAATTTTAGAATACGTCCCAATGGATCAGAATCTAGCGGATGGGCTAACCAAACCATTGACTCAGGTTAAACATGACAAGCATGTTAACAAGTATGGTATAAAGCACATTGCCAATTAGCTCTAGTGCAAGTGGGAGATTATTAGACATGATGTATGACCTAGAGGTAATTGGGGCAATATGTCTTTATTAGCTATAATGTACAAACTATTTTGAATTATTTATAATAATCAAGGGCATCTTTGTTACTTGTTAGTACTTTCTATTTATTCTATCTCACTGGTATCATATATGTTTGAATATGTATATTCGCATTGATGAAACAAAGTCTATGACTAATTCATAGATTAAAAGTGCAAGGACATAGTAGGAGCTATGTGGAGTGAGAATTGCACATACGTTTTACTAATGAATAGTCTAAATATCTCTAGTCTTAGTTTCATTGAGACTGGACATCAATGGAGCAGATAGACTAGCATGTGTAGGCTTACTCCTTGGATTAGTTCTAAGCGGTCGGTCTCACGAGCTGAAGGTGGTACCTTGAGATAACACATGAATGTATTGGGTTTTTTACATTGGAGACTGCCATAAGACAGATACTCAGAAATTACTATATCCATGTGTTGGTGTCATGTCTTATTGCAGTAGCAGTATGACTATCCTCAGACCTAAGATACCAGTTACCTTATGTGGGAGTTGCTATACATTGGGTCATACTTATTCATACCCTAGTGATCAAGATAACATGGGTGATTAGAGGTATAACGATGATCACATGTTGGTAAGTTGTGTAGTCAAGATGGGATCCATTGCTCCTGATATAGTAATATAATAGAGATGTACCTTAAGGCCCCTTGTTGAAGTAACACACTCATAAACCTCAAATACGAGTATACGATTAATGGAACGGGATTCTAATCAATCAAGATACAAAACCGCTGAGTGGTGTTCTTCGTGAACAAGTCTAATTATAGGATAGCTACGGCTATTACATGAGCTGACACTTAATCTGAGCTCAATAAACTAGATGGTACTTAACCTGATGGAAGGAGTGTATTATACTAGTTACTACTGCAGAACCGAATCAAGTCACAAGTACGTGACATTCCAAGTATCGGGGGATCATATGCCTTTACTAGAAAGCCGATTTGATCATCTAGAGCTATTGGGTTCCATAACAGTCTATAACACTGAGCCTAAAGGTTCCCGGATGGGAAGCCAAGTTTCGGTTAACCTTTAGCGGCTCTATACTTTGGGATCCTATGAGGTCACACACTTTAGGTCTTTATCGAACCATGTAAAGAACCTATTGATAGGGTCTATACCGAAAATACAAGTTGTAAAATCAATGAGAGGAATTATTAATTGGTTTAACCAAATTAATACTTCAAAGGAATAATGAAAAGATAGGGGAAAATAGTCAAAGCGAGCAAGGGAATTTTCCCATTGTAAGTGGGCCCCAAAAAGAACACGGGTTGTTCAAGGTGGGGCCCACGAGGCTGCCATGCAAGATAAAAAGCTCACAGGCTACAAGGACACAAGCGCTACCCATGGCAGTGCTTGTGCGAGCTTGCAACGGTAAGCCCACTAGCGCGAGCTGCAAGCTTGGGCTTGCGGCATATGAGGGAAGCCCGCTAAGGATTCCCTCATGTGGCGCGCTGGTTAACCTGTGGGTCACCATGACCTATGCAATTGACCCGCTACGCATAGGATGGGTTTATCCCATCCTTTGTAGAGTTAGAAGGGGATTCTAACACTCCCCTATTTTCCCTATAAATAGGCTTTTTAAGCCTCATTAATAGATATAACACCAAAAAGCTTTGAGCTTGTTTTCTCTCTGATTTCTACTCTCCTCTTCTTTTATTATACGAGATCCTCCATGAGTTTCTCCAAACAAATCGAAGAGTTCTTTTAGAAGGCTCAAAGTTTAAGTGAGCTTTTGTTTTGGAATTTCGGGTTGATTTACAAGTAGTCTAGTAACTACTATCAATTGATGGGTTCTTCCTCTTAGAGGTTTTTGTCGGTGAAGATCCGTGTGGATCAAGTCATAGAGGCTCTCCTTGTTTGGAAGCTACCAAAAGAGAGATCAAGCATGCATCAAATGGTAATGCTTTTATCTTTAGATGCTAGGTTTCTTTTACATGTTTTATAAACCTAATACCATCTATGGAACGTTTTAACCTAGATTATTTCAATCATGGCATGCTTAGGAGATCCTTAAGTTAATTTTAAGTTTTTGAATTTTCACCTTGCATCCTATGGATGTTCAATTACTGTCTTGATTAACCAACAGTCTGTACATTCCATTGATGTCCAGACTTAATGCAACTATGACTAGGGATATTTAGACTATTCATAGTAATACGCATGTGAAATTCTAACACCACATAGCTCCTCCCACTATGTCCACGCACGTCTACGCTATGAAGTAGTAGTGAACTTATTTTTATCATTGCGCATATACATATTTAATACTATACATATATGAAACAGACAAGATACATAAATAAATAGAAAACACTAAGAAGAAACAAAGATGGCTTAATTATTATTATTAATAATTTGAAAACCGTTTGTACGTTATAGCTAATAAAGATACATATCCATAATTGCCTCTAGGGCATACATCATGTCTAACAATGTGCAGCATTGTAAATCCAATAGTGGTCTATTACGTTAACATTGGGGCTATTGCTCGTGCAAAGGAACCATGGCCTTGTTAGAGAAACAAACATGTACTCAGAAAATACAATCTCATTTAGGAGATAGTATCGAAAAAGGATATAAGCTTAGAATACATCCCTATGGATAAGAATCTAGCAGATGGGCTAACAAAGCCATTGACTCAGGTTACACATGACTAGCATGTTAATGAGTATGGCATGAAGTACATGGACAATTAGCTCTAGTGCAAGTGGGAGATTGTTAGACATGATATACACCCTAGAGGCAATTAGAGAGATATATCTTAATTAGTTATAATGTACAAACAGTTTCAAGTTATTATTAATAATAATAAAGACATCTTTTTTATTTATCAGTGTTTGTTTAATTTATGTATCTGGTTGGTATCATATATATGTGGTATTATATTAGCGCATTTATAAGACAAAGTCCATGACTACTTCATAGCATAAAAGTGCAAGAACATAATGAGAGCTATGTGGTGTGAGAATTGCACATACATGTTACTATGAATAGTCTAAATATCCATAATCATAGTTTCACTAAGACTAGACATCAATAAAGTGGACAAACTAGAATGTGTAGGCTTACTCCTTGGATTATATAGAAGCAGTTGATCTCACTAGCTGAAGGTGCTACCTTGAGTTAACGCATGAATGAATTTGGGTAATACATTGGAGACCACTATAAGATAGACACTCAGAAATAACTATATCCATGAGTTGGTGTCAGGTCTTATTACAATAGCTGTACAAGTATCCTCAGACCTGAGATACTGATTACCTTGTGTAGGATTTGCTATACTTTGGGTCATAATTATTCATACGCTAGTGATCAGGATGATACGGGTGATTACGGGTATGAGGATGACCACTCGTTGGTAAGCTGAGTAGTCAAGATGAGATCCATTGCTCTTAATATAGTGATATAATATGAGATGTACCTTAAGGCCTCTTATTGAAGAGACACACTCATAAATCTATAGTCAGAGTAAAAGATTTGTAAAATGGGTTTCGAGTCAATCTTGTTACATATATGGTAGTGGTGTTGTTCATGAACAAATCTAATTCTTGGATATAGCTACCACTATTACATGAAGCTGACACTTAATCCAAGCTGATATATAAACTAGATGGTACTTAACTTGATGGAAGGAGTGTATTGTATTATTTACTATTAAAAAACCATATCAAGTCACAAGCACAAGATGTTCCGAGTATCGGGGGATCATACGCCTTTGCTAGAAAGCTCATTTGATTGTCTAGAGCTATCAGGTTCCATATCAGTCTAGAAAACTGAGCCTAAAGGTTCCTAGATGGGAAGCCAAGTTTAGGTTAACCTCAGTGGCTCAATACTTTGGGATCCCATGAGGTCACACACTTTGGATCTTTACCGAACTAAGTAAAGAACCAATAGATTCAGTCTAAAACACTCAGCCTAAAGGTTCCCGGATGGGAAGATAAGTCTATGTTAAACTCTAAGAGCTCTATACTTTGAGATCCTATGAAGTCTAACACTTTGAGTCGTTACCAGAATAAGTAAAGAACTTAAAGACTTAGTCTATACCGAGAATAAAAGAGAAAAGGTCGAACTCAAATTGGATGTATTTTGGTTGGACTAAAATATCAAAATGAGAAGGGAATAACCTAACCAGTGTGTCTCAAGTGGATCTTGCAAGAAATCTCACACAAGTTCGTGAGGCAAGCCCATGCGAGCACTAGACATGCTCTCAAGCTTGCAAGTGCTACTACGAAAGCCCGCAAGTTGGCCTTACAAGAGCTTCCAAGACTTGTGAGGCCAGTGCGGTATTTAGCTAGTGGGCTTGTGAGAATATCTCGTAAGCTTTGGCTGTTGCGGGCTTTCAAGATTCTCATGAAGCCCTTAGTGCACAAGGCAAGCCCATGCGAGTGGCTTACCTTTGTGGCAGGCTTCTACGTGAGATTCTGAGCAGCCCACACGAGCTTGTAGCCCACGTGGGATTGTTGTTTTACATCAATCCCACATCAGTTAGGGGGAGCAATTTTTCTCCCCCTTTTAGCTATTAATAACCTCATTTTCCCCCCTCTTTCAAAGTACTTCAAATCAGCTTTTCCTTCTAAGTTCCACATCATTTCTTCGCCACCTTTTTGCGAGATCCTCCACGAGTTTCTCCAACATCGCAAGAATTCTTTAGAAGGTTCTTTCTTTTTAAAGTGAGCCTATATTTTCGGGTTGGTCTTTGAATGGTCTAGCAGTTGAAATCTATCAATGGGTTCTTCCTCAACAGAGGTTTTGATCAATGAAGATCCATGTGTATCGATCATAGAGGCTATCCTAGATTGGAAGCTAGTGCTAACACTCTAAGGGAACACCACACCAAGGGAAAGGCACACATAAACTAGTAATGCTCTTAACTTAGATGAATTTCTTTTCATAAGTTTTATAAACCTAATAACATATATGGAACAATCATGGAATGCTTAGGAGATCCTTTAGGGTTAATTTTAAGTTTTGAAATTCTGCCTTGGAACTTTGCATGTTCAATTACTGTCTTGATTAACTAGCAAAACTAAGTCAGCGAAGCTGAATAGTTTATAGTTTTTAAACTAGAACTCAGCACGAGTTACTCAACACACATGTAAAAACTAAACTTGGTAGAAGATTTTTATAAACATAAAATGTAACCAAGTAACTGCATTCACCCCCTTCTATTGTGTTATTTAGGCTTTATTGGACAAAGAAGTGGTATCAAAGCAAGTGCTCAATTGTAAAAATTCATCATCTTTGAGTTAAAGATTCATATGGCTTATAATAACTTCTCTTCCAGCTCTGGTCAAGCTGTACTCCTCAAAGAATGAATGTGTATAACCAGGCCTCCTCTTTTTAATGGCCAACATTATATGTTTTTGAAAAATCACATGAAAAAATTTATCCAATCGCAAAGCATGCAAACATGGCTAGCTATCAAGTTAGGACCCAGAATTCCCACGATTGTGCGAAATGGGAAAAGAGTCCCAGTTGATCTTGAAGATTATGATTATGCTGACCTAAGGCTTTTCAAAGATAATGTGATAGCCATCAACTACTTACATCGTACACTAGATCTTGTAGATTTTAACAAGGTCTCGGGCTATGAGATAGTGCAAGAAATCTAGAGGAAGCTAGAGATCACCTATGAGGGGACTGACAAGGTCAAGAAGTCTAAGATCAACCTCATGCTTAAAGAGTATGAGTTGTTCTATATGGGTGCCAATGAGGGTATTCAATCCATGATTACCATGTTCATTAATATCGTTAATGAATAGAAGAGATTGGGTAAGTAGTTCACCAAAGTCAAAATGGTGAAGAAGATTCTTTGAGTTCTCACTGTTGAGAGGGATGCAAAGAAGAGAGCGATCAAAGAGGCTCATGATCTTAAGACCTATGGCTATGATGAGTTGATAAGCACCTTGCTTGCTTAGGAAATATCCTTGAGGAAATATAATGATGACTCCAAAAGGAGTAAATGCAAGGATAAAAAAGGCAGAGCCATTATCCTGAAAGCTAACTCATCAGGCGAATCCACCAATAGTGATTCGGATGAGCAAATGGCACTTCTGACAAGGTGATTCAAGCTCTTCATGAAGAAGGATGGGTAATTCCCTAAAAAGAAATTCCCCAGCAAAACCAAAGCATCTCAACACCGGCGTGGAGCTGAGGAAGAACCACGGAAGGATCACAGCAAAGATATCAAATACTTTGGTTGTGGAGAGAATGGCCATATTCAGTTGTACTATCAAAAATCTAAAAAGGATATATTCAAGAAGAGGTTCGCTAAGAAAAAAGAGGCACTTCTTGCCACCTAGAGCGATTCAGAAGAGTCTTCATCATCTGATGAACAAGAAGCTATCGATTTCGCCAACCTTTGCTTGATGGTGATTGAGAATGAAAGGGGTGAGAGCTAAGCTTCTGCTTCCAAGAGTAACTCATCCACTGCGAACTTTGAAGCTGAGCGCAATAGAGGGATGAACTCACAAGCTGAGGTACATTTTTAAATCCCTTTATCAATAGAAAAATTCGCCCGTGTAAGCTTTGATGTAATGAAGCTGACTAATAAGTATGTCAAAAATGTCAAAGAGCTAGTGAGGATAAGTGAATATTGGGAAGATACCATTGCTTCCTTATCTCTTGATATCTACTTTCTTTAAGGAAAAGTTGAATATCATGAATGTCGAAATAACAAGCTCACTGAGAAATTAGATGAGTTGACTGTGAGATAGTAGCTTTAAAGGAGAAACAGGTTCCTCCTCCAACAAATAGTTCATCTTTGAGTAACCAAACTCATAATTCTGAGAGGAAGAATTCCCCAAAAACGAAGAAAATGAGCCAGCCCAAAGCAAAATGGTGTGTAGTTTATGTGGTAAAGCTAGACATGCCATAGTTCTCTATAAAATAAAAATTGTTATTATGACGAGTATGACTTGTCTAATCTAAGCTTTGATAACAAGGAAGGACCCACCTTAAAAGTATGGGTATCTAAGAAAACATAATTGTTTTTCAGGTGAGCCTAAGATCTATTGATGATATTGGAATGTGGTATTTACATAGCTGATGCTCTAGGCATATGATGGGAGATGAAAGCTACTTAATCTCATTGGAGCGTAAAAGGAATGGAAGTGTTAGTTTCAAAGATAACAAAAAAGGGAAGATTGTTAGGTGTGGCACCGATGGGGTTTCTTCTTCAATTGAAGAGGTTTCTCTGGTCAAAGGAGTTAAGTTCAACATGCTAAGCGTAGCCTAGGTTTGCGACAAAAGTAGGAAGGTTAAATTCGACTTCACAGGTTGCTCAGTTATTGACTGTAAGACTAAATCAACTATACTCTTTACTTCTAGAATCAATAATGTGTATATGATTAATTTATCCTTGGGTTCCACTAATGTTTGTCTTATATCTAAGGAGGATAATTCATGGCTTTGGCTTAGAAGGTTGGTAATATAAATGTGAACATTCTATCCAAACTAGCCAAAAAGTAACTAGTTGTGGGTTTTCCTAGTATTAGCTTTGAGAAAGATGGACTTTGCTCAGCTTGCCAGCTTGGTAAGCAAGTTAAAAAGTCATTTAGATTGATAAATAACATGGTAACTAAGAGTCCTTTAGAGCTCCTCCACCTAGATCTATTTGTTCTTGTTCAAACTATGAGCATGGGCAGAAAAAGATTCTCATTGGAGGTTGTGGATGACTTCACGAGATTCACTTGGTTAATCTTGCTAAGTAGCAAAGATGAAACCTTTGAGTCTTTTGTCAAACTCAGTAATCGAATAAAAAATGAACTATGAACTAAAATCATAGAATCCGAAGTGATGGTGGACATGAATTAGAGAACTTTCATTTTGAAGAATTCTGTTCAGCATATACTCCTCAACAAAATGGGGTTGTAGAAAGGAAGAATAGAACCATAGTTGAAATGGCTCGATCTATGCTGAGTGGTAACAATCTACCAAAGTACTTTTAGGGAGAAGTTGTTAACACAGACTATTATATCTTGAATCGGGTTTTAATTCGCCCAATTATTGAGAAGACACTCTGTGAGCTTTGGCGAGGGTGCAAGCCTAAGATTGGTCATCTCAGATCATTTGGCTATAGGTGCTTCATTCTAAACACCAAGGAGAAACTAGGAAAGTTTAACCCAAATGTTGATGAAGGTATCTTTCTGGGTTACTCAACTAATAGCAGGGTATATAGAATATATGTCAAAAGGATCAACTTATTAGAAGAGTCTATGCATGTAGGTTTTGATGAAACTAACAATGCAGATAGATGACCATGTGATGAAGATGAATGAGTAATTCAACCAGAAAATCAACTCAGCATGCCACTCTCTGTGCTTCCCAACGTAGTATAAGAACTTGAAGCTGAGGAAGTTAAAGTTGATGAAGATCTTTCCATCAACTTCAATGAAGAAGAAGATCAAGCTTAGCCTCAACAATTTAGTGTAGAGGCTCCCATTATAGATCTAAGTCTTCCATGAGAGATTAGGACTCATCACAATCACCATCTCAAAAGTATTGTTGATGATGTTCATAATCCAGTGATGATTTGAGGTCAGCTCAGCAGAATGATGAGCCATCAAGCATTCATCTCATTTATTGAACCCAAGAAGTTTGAAGATGGAGATGATTATTAGATGATCATGTTGCAATAGGAGCTAGATCAGTTCAAATACAATGATGTTTGGGATCTAATTCTAAAGCCCAAAGTAAAATCAATTATCGCTACCAAATGAGGTTTTAAGAACAAGCTTGATGAAGATTACATTATTGTTAGGAACAAGGCCAGGCTTGTTGCTCAAGGCTACAACCAGGAAGAAGGCATAGATTATGATGAAACCTATGCTCATGTAGCTCAACTTGAAGTAATCATGATCCTATGTGCTTTCGCATCTCATATGAACTTCAATTTGTTTCAAATGGATGTCAAGAGTGCATTCCTCAATGGCATCATTTAAGAGGAAGTGTATCTGTGCTAGCCTCCAGGATTTGAAGATCCGAAGAATCCTGAGCATGTCTTCAAATTGAAAAAATCTCTCTACGGATTGAAGTAGGCTCTAAGAGGTTGGTATGAGAGGCTAACCAATTTCCTTATTAGTAAAGGCTATGAAATAGGAAAAGCAGATATGACTAAGTTTATCTGGTGGAAAAAGGAAGATGTGTTTCTTGTTCAAATTTATGGGGATGATATCATTTTTGGAGTAATTGATGAGAAGTTGTGCAAGGAGTTCACCAAGCAAATGAAGAGTGAATTTGAAATGTTAATGATGGGAGAGCTCAAACTTTTCCTTGGACTTCAAATCAAGTAGAGTGAAGATGGAATCTTCATCAGCAAAGAAATGTATGCTAAAGTATTTTGCAGAAGTTTTATATAGAGCATTCGAAGCCAATGCCCACTCCCATGAACACTGACACAATTTTGAGTAAGGATGAAGCTAAAAAGCCCATAGATAATAAGTTCTACAGAGGTATTATTGGTTCCCTCCTCTACTTAACTACTAGCAAGCTAGATATTCAATATTCAATGTGCTATTACGCACGCTATAAAGCTGATCCTAGAGAGTCTCACTTAGCAGTTGTTAAGAGGATTCTCCGGTACTTGCAAGGTTCTCTTAATGTAGGTCTGCGGTATCCCAACAGCTCAGATTTCAGTCCTAGAAGATTCACAGATGCTGACTATGGTAGAGTCAAGCTCGATAGTAAAAGAACCATAAGAGTATGACATTTTCTAGGAGAATGCCTTGTATGATGGTATATCAAGAAGCAAACTTCTATTGCGCTAAGTAGAGCTGAAGCTGATTACATGGCGGTAAGAAGTTGTATAGCACAACTGCTATGGATTAACCAACAACTAGATGATTATGGTGTCAAAGTGTCTTGAAATTATGTGTGATAATAAAAGCACAATTCATCTATCAAAGAATATAATGCAACATGGCAGGATGGAGCATGTTAATATAAGACATCACTTCATAAGGGATGATGTGCTAAGGGGAAATGTCAAGTTATAGTATGTTTCCTCAAAAGAATAGTGAGCTGACATATCCACCAAAACATTAACCAAGGAGTAGTTCAATGTTCTGAGGAAACTAATAAGAATGGCTAACCCCATATGAAGAAAAATCAAGAAATTTGGCTAAGTGCTGAAAATCAAGTCTCAACTAAGTTGAATAAGATAAAAATTATTTAACGTTGTCTAGATTTTAAAGTAACATTGTGAAATTCAGTTTCGCAGTTAAAACTCAAAAACAACTTTATCTAAAGGATGTTTTTTTTGAATTAGAGCCATTTGAAATCAAAACTCACAGTTTTACTATGTTGGTTAAACTATTGTTAATCTCGGCGTTCATTTTTCATCTTGTGTTGTGAGAGCACCATGTATTATTATCAAGTTGAAGAGGTCTATAGAAGCTGTGATTTGATGATGAAAGCGATTACTTGCGATTCTGAACTCTCAATCATTTTTACAAAGAGAGCCCTAATTTCACTCATCCTTTAACCTCTTTCTCTCAACTGAAATGGGTTACACAAGGAAAACCATCAAGCTTCAAGGTGAATTAAGGAAGAAGATGATAGTTCATAGTGATGGCTTTAGTGTAGAAGATTGTGTTTCCCCATGGAATCGTTTCTATCAAGGTGGATTGGAAAAAAAATCAGGAGTTTGGTCTAATTTTTTAAGTTGATTATGAGGGCCTTCTCATGAACATGCACAAGGTTATCAAGCAACAAAACCTCAGCTAATTTTTGTTGCTAGAAGGACCTGCTATCAAAAGCCTAGTTCAAGGCTTTTACTAGTGTCTCTACACAATTCAAGGTTATGATGATGTGCTCCTGATGGAATTCAACAACACCTCGTACCTGATTTGTGCGCAGTTGGTGTCAAGTCTCCTCAACATGCCTCTAAAAGGCACAAAAGTACGAAGGACTAGAGACAAGGAGAATATTGTTATTCCGCAAGATTATATACACCCTATTGACAATGGATCTTGAGAGATAGTAACAACTGGGATGAGCTGGGAGGTGAGAACATATCATGAGCTGTTCATGAAGATGATTTTGCCCAAGACTGGGCCTTTGAATAGCTGCACCTACTTTGAGAGGTGTGTGGTCTACCATATGGTAAGCAACTAAAATGGCTAGTGATGATTCTTCATCACTTGACCAAGGTTACTACCGTCTACCATTACGGTTATGTGATCACCACCGTGAGCACGGGATTTTGTACCAGCTCGCACATTCAATGATGATGGTTTTAAGGATTTTATCCTTGAATCACACAATTTTCAAGTATCCAGATGTATCCGAATAGGAATCCTCCTCGTCTTGAAATTCAAAAAGACGTTATTTAATTTTAATAAGAAATTAATTAAAATAATATGAAAATACATAAAATAATAATAATAATAATAATTCAAGAAATAGAAACCCGAGGGAGACTATATCCCAGGTCCTAGGCAGGCCTCGCCAAACAATGGGCTTTGGTGGGGCGAGCCTCGCCGAAACACCTTGGGAAGGCAGCCTTGCCGAACTCCTTGCGTAGGCCTCGCCAAGGTTTGGCGAGGCAGCCTCGCCAAACTTGGTGAGGAAGCCTCACCGCCAAACTTGGTGAGGCTGCCTCGCCAAAGATGAGGCGAGGGGCCTCGTCGAACTTTTTTCTGGCGAGACCCTCTCCGGAAAAACTTACCATTTTTGGATTTTCGAGATTTCTCCTATAAATAGTTGGGTCTTTTTCAATAATCAGGACTTCGAAAAATTTACAAACAAAATATATCTTTTAGAACTGCTTAAATGAACATTTTTCGACTTTCACAACAACTTTTACCTAAACTAAAGGATAAGAAGGATTTTCAAAGGCTGATCAGATATCTTCGAAGTGGATTCATTCCGTAAGGGTAAGCCTCTGAGTTCCTAGAACTGCAATTTCAATGCTTTCGGTGTTCTTCTTCTTCTTCTTCTTCTTCTTCTTCTGATTTCATTTGTGAACATAGGATTTTTATTTTATTCAAATGTTGTAATTCTTCTTCATCTATTTTTTCTTTATTAAAAGGAGAGGTATATTAGAATACCCCCATGAAGGGAATAAAACATATTCTCGAATAACAGCCCTCACCAATTTACCATGCGAGCAATTTCATTAATTAAAAAGAGCAACCAACGTGTTAATAAAATGAATTGTTTTATTTAAATAACAAACACATTATCACGAATTATTTTTTTAGGCCACACGGGCCTTGCTAAAATCAAAATCAAACATATATGTGATATCCCTTGTGCTAAACTTTGTGGATACAGGTTAGATGTATGTTTAGGATTTTAATTTTCCTTCGGGTATTGCAATTTCTTTTTTTTGGGAAATGTAATTAATAGGTTAGCGGGCGGTTGCATCCCCTGATTTTTAGAAGCCTTGTAATCTTTATTTCTCGCATTTATTTTCCAAATTTTCTTACTACTTTGTGGATGGTTTATAATTTCTCCTCTTGGAAGGTTTATTATTTTCGTCATACATGAATCATGCATTTAAAATCAAAAACGACCTAAGCGCGAATGTGCACAATTAAGAGAATATAGTTTTCTGTAGATGTAATATAATGTGATCTAATGAGATATAAGCAACTTATCTCGAACCCGAATCTCTGTGTCTTAGTGGGCGGTCTCCTAGACGTTAAGCCTCACCGAACTCTAATTCCTGGAAAGAGCTAATCCAGGTGGCGACTCCACACTAAGAGACGGTAGATTCGTGTTCGAACCGATCTAAAACATTTTTGCTTTCTCTTTCAACATTTTTCTTGGGTCCTTGACCCATGCTTTTCTTTTTTCAAAAACCCTGGTGGACTGCACCTATCATCTCGTGCGCTCTCGGCTCACTGCTCCGCGTCACCCACTCATAGTGTCGACTTCACCGGGGATTTTTTTTCTAAAAGCTTATTTTTCAAAGATTTTAGATTTTGAATAAGTGCTGAAAATTATTGATCATATCATTCCATTTTCCCTTAATTATGACATATTCATAATAACGTATTACAATAGAAGGGATTAGCCCATAAGTCTAAGGTACCCCTATTACCGTGAAGTTCTCTCTTGTACTAATCTGCCTCCGTGAGAAAAGATAGTACTTGAGCGAGTGGAGCACTTGTTACCATATCGCATGTACCTCCCTCGTTAGAACCTATATAGGGAGGGCTTGGAGTGTATTTTAGTGCAACAAGAACACAAGAACCTTCTACATCAACAACCCATTTATAAACCGTCATGTAAATAAGCCATAAGCATTTTTCCTAGGGTGTTACCCAAACACTCGATCATGCATTATATTTTCCTACAAGTGCGCTCCTTAGTATCCTCGTGGTACTAAGATGAACCAAACTTAGGATAGAGACTAGCCTAAAACCCTATGCGCGGGAGTTGTATGGTTGGAAGAAAGATATTGTGTGCTATTTGATAAGTGTTTACCACTTTCCGATTCATCATGCATTGTACAAATGTGCCATGCTAACCATGAATCATAGTGTAGACACTTGAACACACACACTCATTTTAAACATGATCTGATGTCATTCATGCTTAAGACTTAGTTGAAACTTGAGATCATATCACCTTAGGATAACATGAAACCAACTAGAATCATGTAGCATCATTCAACCTAAGTGTTAGCACGATCTCCACATGATGTCCGACTCTTAAGACAAACCTACCCAAATCCTTATACAATGTCCACTTGGCATCCAACTTATAGCCCTGCTGGGGCGATTGTACACACCAAAAGCCTACACGAGGTAAACATGAACACAAAGGATATCCCAATTGATGTCTTAACCTATGTAAAACTTAACCCTAAAATCCTACTTTTCACCCAAAATACTCACGCATCATTACATACCTTTTATGATGATATCCACTGACATCCAAGACCTTGGGCAAAAGAACCAAAACATTCATCTATATGCTACATATGGTAGTTATTTCCATACATTTTTGGATCACTTTTCGTTAAGGTATATCACACTGGTCACCTGAACACCAAGAGAACTAACTTTAGTTCTCGAACCTTTGACTTATCACCACACAAGTAATTAGGTCACTTCATTTCACACTATCCCTAGGATAGAGTATGAATCTCAAAACTAATGGACCTTCATTTATTGCATGGACTAACGATTCTGCTCTTTTCGTGAGTGATTTCTATCTTGCATCATGGTACGCTAACCTTTTTTCCGCAGCCATAACATTAAACATTTCACGCATCAATCATGCATCATGATTTTACATGCATTCCCTAACAATCTTAGTGTGTATTTCAGCCAGGAAAAAGCCAGTTTACTAGAAGGCTTGGAACAAGGCCTCTCACCGGCTAATCCGCATCTCCCCAACCACTACTCACCAAGAAGGAGTTTCATACACCGACTCTAGCTTGAATTCAGAACAAAACACTCCGCGTAGCTTCCGTAACATAGCCCATCAATAAGAAGAGAATGTGACTAATGATAGGCGCTCTGGGCAAGTCAGAACCCACAAGCCAACCAATCATCGATGAGTACCGAGATTGCTACTACAATGAATGCCTTCGCCAATAGTGACCAGTTTGTGTCAATCCTCAACCACCACAATAGAACTGGGTAGCCTGAGCAGAGGGTGAATGATGTGGTGCTAAATATCTGTGGCACAATCCTACCAGGGGGACCATCATCTTCCACTGCTATATTTCCAAGTTCTGCCATAGTCACCCCTAACTTCTACCAATTCGGCTCTAGGTAGGGTCAGCCGCAGAGAGTGTATGAGCCACAGGTGGGTGGCCAGTTCTCCCCAAGGCAGCTGGGGCATGTTTTATTTTCCCAAGGGTGGTAGGGCCTTCAGAAATCATGCCCTCTTCTAATTACATTCCCTTTATTCAAGGGGTGACTCAACCGACAATGCCCAGCTGGGGTGGACCTTCTCAGAAATTTCAGGGTCAGGGGCTGTACTACCCGAGTTCACAACATGGGGGTTTCTCGGAGACCCCAAACAGTATCCTTCAACAGCCTGGAACGGATGAACTCTAGAGACAGTTCGTAGCCACTCATGTGCAAGGGCAGAGGGGTGAGATCCCAATGCAGCCCACAGTTGGGGATGAGGATACTTTAACGCCGACCTTTGCTATGCCCCAGTTCGAAAAGTACACGAGCAATACAGATCCTCACGTGCATATTGCCCATTACTAGAACTTGATGAGGGCTTTAAGGATCAGTATCATATGATGGCCAAATTGTTCATCGTTACCTTGGGAAGCCCCGTAATGAGTGGTACAATCACTTACCAATAGACATAGCCTATGATTGGTGATACCTATCCCAGGCGATGGTGGATCACTATGGCTTTAATACTTTGATGGTCACTACTATGCAAAATCTAGAGGTAGTGAGGTAGAAACTAGGGGAGAGCTTCAATCCCTATTTCAAGAGATGGATGGCTACGCAAGTACATTTACAGTCTCGCCTATCTCTACCGGAGATGATCGTGAAGCTTTTAGATAGTGCACTACCATCTTATCAAAAGAAGCTGGGGTCCGAGACTTTCTATATTTATCAGGAAGTTTTTGTACGAGCTAAGAAGATAGAGCGGTATGATGCCATGGAGGCAGAAATGGGGCAATAGGTTGCTAAGCCGTATTACAGGAAGAATGATTCTAACCCGGTGCAGGTGAAGGTGAAGCAACCAGTAGTACAATTGGTGAATGAAGAGAAGGTAGCCACTGTTAGGTTACCAAAGGAAGAATATCATGGAAACTCGCCATACACTGCTAATTTAGGATTCTTGTTCACCAAGCTGCGTGAACTTAATCAATTGGAAAGCTTGAAGAAGCATGTCCCTCCTAAGTCAAAAGAGAAGAACAATTACTACCATTATCATGTGGCTGTGAGACATCTCAAAAATAACTGTAAGGAGCTGCTAAAAGCTTTTCAGAAACTGGTGGCTGACAAGGTCATCTATGAGCCTGCACTGAAGCCAAGTACGAAGAATAACCCTTTGTCAAATTTTGAGGCAAGGGTAGGAATGGTTAACTCCAGGCTAGAAGAGCGGAAGGTCTTGAGCATCCTATGTAAAGGGCTTGGAGAATTTGTGATGATGGTTGGGTCGGGAAGCGATCCTAATCTGATTTTGAAGAAGCTAGAGGAAGAGTCAAACCGTTGAGGGTGCGAGGGTAAGATTAAAGCTATTGAGATCGACCTTGCTGAGATGCCGGTATTTACTGGCCAGAAACCTACATCGCTTCGTGTAGGGAGGAACTGTCAGGAGAAGCACCGGCCAGCAAGGGAGAGGAGTATGTGATGGAGATTGAGTCGGGGATGGACTCAGATGATGTGATGGAGATGCTTGAATCTGAGTCAAGCAATCAGGTGATGATACAACGGGAAGAAGTCCCGATGGCTAGTTTTAGCTTAGCCGGAATGTTAGTTTTTAACGAGAATGATGCACCGTCTTCTCACTTGTCCAAGTTTTATATCCTGTGTCGAGCACAGGGCTTGTCTCAAAATATGATAGCTACATTATTTCCGTGCTCACTAGCAGGAGTAGCAAGTCAGTGGTACGAAATGCAGTCAGTTGAGACCATGAGAAATTGGAACTACATCTCTGCAGAGTTCCAGATGGAGTTTGCATTTCTAGAACCTCCGAAACAAACCATGCAAGATCTACTCGCTTGTGTACAGAGGGAAGGAGAATCGCTCACCGGCTATGTAAAGCGGTGGATGTTTATCTATCTAGTGTTGGTGCCGAGACCATCTGAGCCTTCTGCAGTATAGTTGATAGTAGAGGGATCCCGAGAATGGTACCACTACCATCTGGCGAGGTTAACTATACCAAATTTTGATGAGTTATCATACCATACTCATCACCTCGACAGGGAGTTCACATACAGACACCGTAACGTCCATACAGTGGGAATAGGAATACCCACCAGTTCTGTGCTAGTGATGTTATCTCGGTCCAACCCAGTAGTTAATGTAGTTTCCGATGAGAGTGAGGACATGGGGGAAGATCCATTGGCAGAGGTGTTCTCCATAGATGGAGGTGAACCATGGGAAGACATAATGAAAGTGAAATTAGGGAAAGCACCAGTGAGGGTGCCCATTGATCTCAATGCATATGTCCCTAAGTCAAGAAGGAAAAGGAATCCCAAAGAAGGAACCTTGGCTGAGGGAGAGATCATCTCTGATGGGAAGAAGCCTACAAACTTAGATTCTTACAAGTTGAAGGGGCGACGCAGCCAAACAAATGATGGATATAACCAGTACCCTTGGGTCAATTCTAAGGAAATGAGAGTGATAGAAAATAGAGTTCTAAGGGTTACTCGAAGTGGTAGAGTTTTTAGAAGGGATGAGACTGTACAGCTCAACGACTCCAGATCGAAGGAAACAGCAAGGGGACAACCTGAGCCACCCCTACCTCCAAAGGTGGATGAAGACATACTGGATATAGATCCCTTGGTAAATCAGTTGAAAGGGACTCAGGCTAAATACAATATCTAGAGGCTGCTCGAGACATCCTAGAAGCACAGAATGGGCCTAGTGAAGAGGTTGATGGAAATTCTTACTATGCCCACAACCTCGGTGATTGAGATGTGTGCTGCAATTGGGGAAGGAATTGCCACCCCTTAAATGCCTTTTATAACTTTTGATCATTCAGAGCTACCATAAGGAGCTAGGGTTACACAATCGAGCCCTATTCATCAATGTTCAGATTTTTTACCGGTCAATGTCGTGCTTCATGGTCGATGATGGCTCGACCCTCAATCTTTGTCCTCTTAAGGTCCTACCTTTTCTAGGGTTAAGGGAGGATATGCTCGCCAAATCCGATACAGTGATTCGAGCCTATGACGATTCGAAGAGAGGGGTGATAGGCACTTTTGAAGCTGAGGTCACTGCTGGAGAAGTGACCTCTAATGTGAAGTTCAATATGCTGGATATTCCAGTAACTTACTCGCTACTTCTAGGAAGGCCATGGATCCATGCAATAGGGGTAGTCCCTTCTACTCTACATTAGAAGATAAAACTTATACACAAGGGGAGGCCGGTGATGATCGCGGCTGATGAGGAATCAATGATGGCAGCAGCAGCAGCATTTGAAGAAAGAACAATGCAATGGGTGAGGGTGGCGATGGCCACTGAAGAAAAGAAGAAGGGGCGCGAAACCCCAAAGGGATATCTTTTTTTCCCTGGAAGCCTTAGAGCTCAAATGAAGAAGAAAGGTTTCATCCCTGGAAAAAGCTTGGGAAAATATCATCAGGGAATTATAGGGGCCATCGATCCTATTCTTGTCACACCTGGATTGGGTCTGGGTTTCACCCCAAGCATGAAAATGTACAAGCACAAATGGTAAGTTTCTGCAAGGCGGAAGGCATTAAGGCACATCTGGGAGAGTTGGAACCGACAATCCTAAATGGGGAGGAAGTCAAGGGACTTGAAATATTCAATGATGTGTTTGACTTCACGACTGGCAAGCTGATTGAGTCCCCTGTTGAAGCTGAACTAGAAGAGAAACTGATAATGGCAATGACCCTGACTGAGGGATATGAAAAAGGTGGATTATTGGAAGATGCGATGGTAGCTTTCACTAAGGTTGTTAACGAGCTAATGAAGAAAGGCGGTGCACGAGATAAAGATCTACCAGGCACTATCAAGCCTCACTGAAAAGCTGGTATAGACAACTCTCGAGGTAGAAGCTACCACTGACGCACCTGCTGCTACCACAACTGAAGCCCCTCTGCCTGTGGAGAAGGAAACTGAGGATGTAATAATGAATATTTATGATGTTTTTGACAATTTTGCCTATGAGGCTCATTCAATGAAGTACGACAATTTTACTTACTTGTTTAATTTTCTGCCTGACGGCACCATGCATTCATATGATCACACGCATAATGTCTTTAACATTCATGATACATCATTAAATGAAATTAACTTATGTATAAACGAGTTGCCAAAAGTGGTGACGATTTCCAATGATTTGACTCTTGAAGAAAAAAGAAAGACCACGAATATACTTAAACATCACGTGGCAGCATTCGCTTGGTCATACGAAGACATGCCCGAAGTAGACAGGTAAATAGTGGAGCATCACATCCCAACTAACCCTCGGATGAAGCAGGTAAAATAGAAACTACGTCGCTTAAGGCTTGAATGGGCAGAAAAGGTCAAGGCTGAATTGGCAAAGAAGATTGAAGCTAAA